>CM034350.1:85935680-86196694 GCA_019925275.1 Mytilus edulis
ATTATTAAAAGTAATCTCCTCTAAAATATGTAAAAATCCTGATATCAATAATGTGATCATGGATTTCATTTAATCAAAAGACTTGACTTCACATCTTTTCTTTGAAACAACTGAGGCAAAAGATGTTATTAATTACCTCAGCCATATCTTGAAAACAAATTCCAACTTCTGGTTTGGCATTTTCTGCAGCTAGTTCTACTTGTTCCTCCACAGAACTCAGTAAATTTGCTGTAAACTCATATATGTCCAAGATATTGCTGAAGATCACGTCTAAATCCTACAATATAAAATGTACATATATATATATTTAAATTAACAAGTTCTGAAATTTCACTTTACTTGTGTTGAGTTCAATCTTATCTGCCCCAAAAAATTAAAAAAAATTGCCGTCTTCCATTACATTTTTATATAAAAAAAGAATGAAGGATTACCAATGAAAATATTTGCACTGTTGTCAGAATTTCAAAATTAAGGCTTAACAAATATTTTGTTTTATTTAATTCATCAATTTAAAGTAAACATAAAGATTTTAAAATTATTAAAATTAAAAAGTTCAATTTGTCAATGAAATGCTTGCAACTTCATTCATACAAACAAACATCTATTGTACAGTAAAAGTAGTTTTATTAACTAACATTTTATTTCATATTCTCAGACAAAAAGCATATTGTTAAGACAAATTGCAGACATAGAGAATAATGGCATTTTATTTTTTCATACTGACTTCATGAGTTTGAACATCAGCTCGCTCTAGAGCTAACTTGATATTTTTGTTAAATCAAAGCCTTAAAGGCTGTAAAAGCAATTGCTGTCATGTTAATGTTTGGGGACTTTTATTTTTCATCCACAATTATATAATAATTAAACCTGACATGAGTGTTGTCTAGTTAGAAGTAAGAAGGTTTTAACTTTATATAAATAAAAGACTTTAGCAGAAAGTCATTTTTAATATGTTTTATATTTCACAAGGAGACAACACTTTAACCAGGCTAAAGTTGGGGTCAAATATACATGTGCTGAAACATATAACTCAAAAAGAAATCATCATGGATTATCCCCTGGTAGTGTTTGTAACTGGGCAATAATTTCCTTTATTGATTTAATTTTAACAATTTTCATTATTAATTTATATTTAACCATTAACACAAATGATTAAGTTAAAACATTTCAACTTTCCAGACGCAAATGTTAAAAAACGGGAAAGAAATAAAATATCTTACAAGAGATAAACATGTAAAGAATAAATTATATTTCAGCTTAATAAAAATATTTTCATAATGGTACTTTGTCATCATTTTTAAAACTAAGTTCCAAACATTATTGCTCAGTTGATATACATGTATGTCCTTCTGATGCGGTACGAGCACAGGCACTTGTTTCTATCCAAAATAGTTTTATATGGATAGCCGACCTTCCTATGGATAGAAACAAGTGCATGTGGGTACGAGATAACTATAATTCTCATGCAATCCCGAAAAGGGGGGGGGGTCATCACAGACAAACATGACATTAAATCGTTATCACTGATGTATTGTTTAGGGCCAGTTGAAGGACGCCTCCGTGTGCGGGAATTTTTCGCTGCATTGAAGACCTGTTGGTGACCTTCTGCTGTTGTATGTTTTTCTATGGTCGGGTTGTTGTCTCTTTGACACATTCCCCATTTCCATTCTCAATTTTATTATACAAGAACAAACAGCTCTACGTTGCTTTGACATTTATCAATTTTCAGGAAACATTGCGAAAAATGATCTTCAATATTTCGAAAACATGTGAAATAAAATTGCTAACACGGTGGACCGTCGAGTGTCAACAAACGTAGTAGACTTGTTCACTGAAAAGACGAGGATAATGGTTTCATCTGACATTTGTTATGCATTCCCAGTTTTGATCATGATATTTAAAAAGACGTACTTTCTATGTACTAACTAGAAAATTCCAAATTGAAATATCTCTTCATCTGGATCGACTTGGCATCTACTACGTTTGGACGGGTCCATTTCATTAGTAAGGTGATCGATAAATATTACGGAGTTTGACAGAAAAGGAAAACGAACTTATTGTTATGTGTTTTCAACAAGGGTTTCGTTCCGCTAAATTATTTGCGCAAACAAAGTTTGTCTATTTTTAGATTACAGGTAATCATTTGACACTACGCATTAACCTGTGTAGTGATTTTGATTTTACGATAAATGTATGAATGAACGATAATTTTATGAATGAACAAGAGCACCTGACCTCTTAAAGAAACACAAATTAAACATATAAAACCGTATTTAATAGGAGATAATTCAGTTAAATTTTCAATACTAAATCAACAACTGAAATGAATCCATATTTTGTTGAAACATCGTACGAACGGCGGAAAACGGAATCGCAGTTATAAAAATGTACTTTTTTTCACTCGGACTTCTATGTTATTTGATAGTCAAACGGTTGACCCTTTAAATACAAAAATACATCTACAAAAACATATTCTGAAACTTCTTAAATCCACTAACGTTTTTTTAAAGTTTCAAGCTATGTATTGCATTAGAAAACATACATAGGTGTTAAAGAATGACAGACCAGGAGCCTGTTCAACAAAATACTATGGCTTGATATGGGCGGAGTCTCTGATCTGGGTCACAAAGATGGCCATACGCGATAGCATAAAAGCAATTGCTTTAAAAAATCAGTATCAAAAACTAAAATGTAGTTATTCTATACATGCTATATGTATGAACTTTCAAACACTTACCTTACTTGTTGGAAAATGCTTAACAAACGGAGCTCTGAACACTTTAATAATCATATTTAAGTCTCTCATATACTGAGTCTCTTCAAAAATAAAATCTTTAACAATTTCTTCGTAAGTAAGAGATTCCAGTCTGATTGGTTCCTCTAACTCTGGCATGGAAACCTCCTCCTCTTGGGAAAACATATCCATCAGTACCTGTGGAAAAGAAAAAGTCAGAACTTATTGCAGACATACTTCCCGAATACTAATACATGTCAAAATAGGTCATGTGCACCTCTCAATTAGATAAAATTATTCTTAAAAGTTAAAGGCTACAACATGACCATAATCACAACTGTTGCAGATCAATTTTGGGTTAAAACAAGAATGTGTCCCCAGTACAGGGATGCCCCACTCCCACTATCATTTTCTATGTTCAGTGGACCATGAAATTGGGGTCAGAACTCTAATTTGGCATTAAATTAGAAAGATCATATCATAAGGAACATGTATACTAAGTTTCAGGTTGATTGGACTTCAACTTCATCAAAAACTACCTTGACCAAAAACTATAACCTGAAGCAGACAGACAAACGAAGGAATGGATGGAAGAACAGACGAACTGACCCACAGATAAAAAAACATAATGCCCCTCTACTATTGCAGGTGGGGCATAAAAAGTACCAGCAATAAGAATATTTAAAATCTTGCACAATGACTTTTCTCTTGATACTACATTTAATTGTTCTCATTTTCACTCAATTTTTCACAATATTGATATAACAAACCTCCACTGCTTTAACTGCGAGATTTTAAATAAGACTGTACATACATGTATGTAATAAACTTGTGATGTGGTGTGTATGGTTGATTTTTGGTTGTTTATTTTATTTATAAGCTGGCAAGGATCACGACTGACAATTCAATCTGAGATTTGATACCATATATATGCATAAAAGAAATTATTGCTGAAGACAGTTAGCTGCCCATCAGATGTCCTGTCCTTTTTGTGGGTGTTTTTTTATGCCCCACCTATGATAGTAGAGGGGCATTATGTTTTCATGTCTGTACGTCAGTTTGTCCGTCTGTCTGTTCGTTCGTCAGTATGTCTGTTCGTCCCGCTTTAGGTTAAAGTTTTTGGTCAAGGTAGTTTTTGATGAAGTTGAAGTCCAATCAACTTAAAACTTAGTACATATGTTCCCTATGATATGATCTTTCTAATTTTAATGCCAAATATAAGAGTTTTTACCCCAATTTCACGGTCCACTGAACATAGAAAATGAAAATGCGAGTGGGGCATCTGTGTCCTGGGGACATATTATTGTTTTATTATTTATTTAAGATTGTTGTCACATTGCATAGACTATATATCTTAATTCATATAAATGCAAAAATCATAACTGACCTGATCTGCACATATTGCTACTTTGATATCTTGTGATGTTATTTCCTTGTGCTTAATGTTCCGTACATAATTCCCAGTCAACTGAAATAAAAATAAAAACTTTTCTTAATGCATACATTCTGTACCTAAAAATTCTTAAATAAAGCAAAATTAACAGACGAGCAAGTTTCCTTGCATATAAAGTTTCTTATTACTCCATGAATATGCATGAAATCTATCCACTGTATAATAAGCAAACAACACAAATTATTATCAAATTATTTGTTTGTTACATTTTCAGAAGTCTTGCACATTGGTCCCCTGATGGACTATATCAATATTGATTGATTCATTGATGGTGTATAACGCCATGTTCAATACTAATTTGCTATCTTCATCACAGTCAGTTTTTGTAAGCAGAAGATGCCAGAGAGAACCACTACCTTTGGTAAAAATACTATTGCAATAAAAAAGCATTTATGGTACATAATTTTTTGGGAGAAACAAAGGATTTATACTTTCAAACAAAGAATTGTATATAATTTACAGGTATTTTTTTTGATAGAATTGTGATTATGCAGTTAAATTTTTTTTTCCAATGGAATATTTTAAATTCAGATTTTTTGTAAAAGTCTAATAGACAGAAAAAAACCTAAACAAACAACAAATACCCCTCCCCCTCCCCCCCCCCCAAAAAAAAAATTTGTGTTTACAATTTACAATCAACCTAATTTGTTGCTACTCAAAATATTTATTTCTTACTTTTTTAATTATTTTACCTATAAGTACATGTATTATATTTAGACTAATGTCCAGTGGCAAACATCCCAAACATACTAAAGACAATAATTATAATCTGTATTTTATCAGAATGACCATGTAGTTCAATATAAAGTTGATATTTATAAAGATGAAGTTGCAACAGAATGTCTTAAAAGTCATAAGTTTTTGAAAAAAAGATTTTCCCAGTATTTCATGAGATGTTGCCTCATGTGATCTGTCTCATGGCCATGACTTAATTCTTTTTAAACTGTTAAAAAAATTACCTTGACCTATCCATGCTATATGAGGATAGGACTTTCTTTGCATTTTCAACAACAAAAATGTGTCTTAAGGAAGATGCATAAGAAGCTGACATAAAAATAATATTTTAATGACCCCAAAATTTAAATATTTTTATTATCTAAAATAAATCAATAACAGTAAATATAACTCCCACACAATTTGATCAACACTTATTGTTTGATCAAATAAGGAAAACAAAACTTGTTTATTGATAACACAGAGATATGACATCCTGTGAAAAAAGCAACAGGAAACTGCCGATGACTCAAAAATGAATCACTGAAAACTGGACAGAGAAGAACTCAATAGATTTTTCACAGTCAGACAATACAACATGTATCTCAATCAATGAAAATGTGAGAAGGCTAAAGGGGTAATTCCCAGGTAAGAAATTAATTGTTTTTATTTTTTTCCAGCAATTAAATAAGAAGAATGATGTTGTCTCAGTTGTCTCATGACAAAGCAAAAATTTACTTTATAAAATTATTTCGTCATATCCTATATTTTGTCATGGGAAGGAAATATTAATCACGAAAAATTAATAACTTTCTTTAATCTTAATGAATGAACTGTAATTAGAAATAAAGATATAAAAAAAATTCTGATTCTGAATAATTTCAAATATTATTATGGTTTATTCATCAATGTCCATGATCTGATCATTTTGACAATGGCATGAGAACAAAAAAATATTGCTAAACAATTGAAACATTTCAGTCTCCATGACAAAATAAAGTAAAGAAATGCCATTAAATGGAAATTATTTTAAAACTTTTTCGTATAAAGACAGCTGAGTACTACCCATGTTAATTATCATATGACTTCCATTTCTGTTCACAAAATAAATGGGGAATGTGTCCCATGGACACAGATGATGCCCTCACTTGCATATAACATTATAAAGTGATGCTACCCAAATTTGAACTTGATCAGAGTTTTGTCGTAAAAAGCATTGTGTATATTTCATAACATTTGGTTGAAAAAAACTTAAGTTAGAGAAAGGAAACGTAAAATTCAGTAATTGTTCAATTTGTAAAGGGACATAACTCTAGAATGGTAAAAGTGATACCATTAAAATTCAAACTTGATGTGTGTTTTGTGGTAACAGGCATTGTGTAAAAAAATTGCTTCCCAGAGTGCAGCTGAATATGACCGCAGAGGTTCAACCATGAACAGTTGGGGCAAAAATACACACAATATTAGCACTTGATGCCGGTCTGAATTTGGATTGTAATTAAATATTTGACACATTATAGGTTTCTGACACAGAATAACTGTAGTCAAGGAACTTACAATTGGTTATATGATTTGAATTTATATTCAACTTTTTGCTTTTGAGCAATACACTATGCTGTTGCGAATTGACCCCCACCCCACACACCCCTGTAAGAAATTTTCTTTTTTTAATGTCTGAAATCTGAAATGAGAAAAAAATTGTCTTCCCCCTTTTTCCTTTTTCCAGAAAAAAATCTTTCCCTCAAGATATGGTCATAATCTAAATTAAAATTTCTAATGGAGTTTGCAACCATAAATACCTATTTAATACATTTTCTTTAAATATGATTGGATTACCCCACTTACTGCTATAAAAATTGTCTAAATTGTTCATTAACCTGGAAACCCTTGTTTTCCCCAGTTGCTAAATGGTTTGAACCAACCCCCCACCCCAAAGTCAATCCTAATCATCCTTTGTCTGGAAAGTACTAAAATGCTTATTTGGGCCCTATTTTGCCCTTAATTCTTAAACTGTTGGGACCATAACCCCAAAAATCAATCCAAACCTTCCTTTTATGGTTATAAACCTTGTGTATAAATCTCTTGGATATCTATTTACTTATAGTTATACTAAAGTTATTGTAAATTCGTGAGAAATACCTTATTTTTCAGAGGCTTTACGATCCAGTCAAGCTTCTGATCGTAATCAAATAGTTTGTTCTTGTTACTTTTAGTTTCTAAATCTTACATTCATGCAAATATATTACTTACCTTTAATATATCAGCAGCAATATATTCAAGAACAGCAACAATGTACACTGTCACCTGGAAGTCTATCTTATAACCTAAAACTTCCTAAAATAGATAAAAAATAAAGATGTAGCTTTCAATTACACCAATATGACCCATGATTTTTTCCTGTTTTAAACATAAATTGTATTTTAAATATAAAACTGCCTTCCTGATGCTGCCCACGTTGCAATTTTACCAGCAATCAGTTTGTCCTTCAATGTCCTTCAATGTACTTGCTCTTGCGCACTACATGATAAAATAATAATGCAATAAGCATTGTGTTTTGTTTTTCTTTGTTTTTATATAACTTTTTGAGATAAAAACTTACAGTGGAATCTCTAGACTCTAAAAGGAACTTAATTTATAAAGAAATCTTCATCTTATTTTTCTGGCAGTTCTGCATCTTCATCCTTTTCATCTTTACAGCTATTTTCCTACTGTATGTAGTTGAAAGGTTTGGTTGGCTTGCTTGATTTGTTTGTATAAATGTTTGCTCAAGCATTCAATAACATCATACAAGCTAAAAGCCTAAAATCCAACTTATCTGTCGATTAGAATTTTAAAACTTAATAAATATGCCTGAGCAAACAGTTATAAAAACAAAGCAAGCAAGTCCATCAAACCCTTAAACTACATGCATTAGGAAAATAGCTGTAACAAAACTAAAGCTCTTCTCAGTACAGTCTACTGCCTGTTCATCGATATCATGTCCATATATGTATTTTAGTTGCTCATGTAATATTCAATATTGAGACAATGTCATTATGACACTTTGGTATTTTTGGAGTTCACCAGTTCATTTTATTGTAATTTGATATTTGTTGGTCATTCCTCTTTCATTTCGGCTGAATTATAAGGTCAATTAGATTGCATGGGGTCTAAGGTCTAAGCTTGAATGATCTAACCTTGCTGACAAACCACTTCCTCAATGGGCAAATACATTTTGTAAAAGTAAAATAGCAAAAATACTAATAAAAATAATTTGTTTGACTTAGTTTAGTTACAAAAATTTCTCAAGAGAATAAATAATCCCAGAACACAAATAACTATAATTAAGTCTATAATAGGGGCCATGGTCAAGGTCAGAGTGAACTGCTTTCAATGTTTGACACATCCCAATCTAAGGATGCTTTTGTATACAAAGTTTTGTCAATCTAAGTACTACAGTACAAAAGATATTCACCTGAACATAAATCAGACAATGGATTCGAGCGTCACTGATGAGTCTTTTGTAAACAAAACGCGCATGTGGCGTATATATACAAAATTTAGTCCTGGTATCTATGATGAGTTTATTTACTATTATAGGGTTCAATATGATACAACTCCATCCAAGGATCCTGAAATTTGTTCACCTAATTTCAGTCATTTTCATACAACTTAAAAGTTGATGCCCCTTTTCAAAAAATGATTGTCAAAATCACATTACTGCATGAGACTCATTATGAGTATGCTCATACTCGATCGTCATGTTCGTAGCATCAACAAACTTGTTTCACTGTTGCATCGTATTTGCTTCATGATTTGTCCTACCATTTTCCAAAAATCAAACAAGAGCAATTAAGGGAAGGCAACAGTTTAAAAATAAAATGATTTTAATGACTCAAAACGATAATATTCTCAGTTATCACTTATGTTTCTTTCGATTCTGAAGTCAAAATTCAAACCGGATGTAATGCAACTACTAAAACAAATAATTACGGACTCATTTCCAGGATTAGTTTTGTTTACCCAAATCACAGGAAATCATCGGCTTTTTAATATTTTACCTTTAATAGTGCAAGAATATTAATTAAAATAGTTGCACTAGCTTTATTTAGGATGAAATTATTTTAAATTTACAATTAATTGTCTAAATCTGTGGAAGAGAATTTCAAGCATGCATATTACATAGTAAACAAAGCACGTTTGTTAGAAGTAAAAAAATATTTTTTTCTACATAAATTAATCCAAGTTTTAATTTAATTTTAAATCATAATTGACAATTGTCTGACCTGTTGGGTAATTAAATAATGAAGCCAGTTGGTATGGAATTTATTTCTTTAGAATAATAGTTTGGAGCATGTGATTAATTGCCAGGTGTGAATTAAAAACACAGGTAAAGAGATTAGCAATCATTAGCCAATAGCTCCCCAAGGCATTAATATAGTTATTAGGAGGGCCCTAAGGATTATAACACTTTATTGGAGTGGCAGTTTAATTACAGGAAGTCGATAACAAAACAAAAATATGTTCAAAATGGCAATTTTGAAAGTCAATCTCAAGGAAATGACCGAAATTATTACTGTTGAAAAATAAAATTTGACCTAAATCCCAATTAAAAGTTTAGGACATTATAGTTTCAGTTTAAGACATGACTGGCAAATATGACCGTTTCCGGACCCTTGACTCCATCCCATGATGCATCAGCATATTAAGTCTGATCAAGCTTAGTTCTACTGTACAACAGTAAGGCACAGGACAACAAAGTTTTAAATTTAAATTCTCCAAAAGATTATTATTATGACCTTTTTTGATTTACCAGTACATGAATAGCAATCTAGTGTTAAATTGGTGGTTTTAAATGAATCACAGAGAAACAGGGTTACTATTGGTGATAACTCTTGCATTTAAACACAATTTATTGTGAACTAGATGTGTCAAAGCTACATGAATGGCCCGGTCTCCAAAAGTTGAAAAATCTGCAATTTCAATAACACATGTGGACACAAATATGATGGTAGTCTCACATATAAAAAAATCAGCTCAAAATCTGGAGGTGTATATAAAAAAATTCCGTATAACTGATTTTCAACAATTTTTAAAGTTGTAAACCCTTAATTTTGACTAAAACTGAGCCGAACTAAACTTAAACTTGATCTGTAACTCATCATGGTTAACTCTCATACAAAAATCAGCCCAATATCTGAAGGCGTTTTGAAAAAAACTCCTTTTATTGAATTGTTGCGGAAGGATGGAATTACAGAATGACGGACAAGGGTAAAACTATATGGAACAGACAACTTTGTTGCGGGGCCATAAAATAGCCACTAAAAGTAATTTCGGCAAAAATTAGCGAAGCAGAACAAAACTTAAACTTGAACTGTAACTCATCATGGTTAACTCACATACCAAAAAATCAGTCCAATATATATCTAAAGGCATTTAGAAATCAAAGAGCAGATTGCTCTGAGGGATAAGATTGCCATTGTTTTCATTGACACATGTATACATGTAGCTGGATAATATTATTTTCAAAACTAATTCAAGAGACAAGACAACTGCACATGTAAATGTAATTTACGTAATCTGAATAGTTACAAAATAGGCAATCCTGTATACAAGTGTATGAACAATGTACTTAGGCCTATTGTGTTTTATTTTTGTACTATCAATTCCAAGTTAACTTTCCACAGCAGTCACGAGAGAAGGCACTTCACTTCGTATCTTTATAATCTCATCACCTATTTTCCCACATTATTTCTAGGAGGAACCCCATTCCTAACCCTTTACATATTTAATTTCCGTACACATCCCTCGGTTTAAATTGCGATCATTTTTAATATAATACGACGTTTATCGACAGAACGAGTTAATTTGTATCGTATATTTTGATCTCTTAGAATTGACGGAATTTACTTCCTGAAGGGAGACAACTCGAAACGATAACATGGAAGACTCCATTTCGCCTGAAGGGGTGGGGTGTTGTAGTTAAAAATCTACGATGTGGACTACATTTATTTTAATTTAAATGATGCATATGATTTAAAATTATGCAATAACAATAACCCTCAATAGCAGACATACATAGAAAAGATCCCATGAGTTTTAAATTAATCAATTGAGTGGGGAATCCAGAGCAACCATTCAATCTAATATCCCTTGAAGTCAGGAAAACTATGATGGACAAGAGTAAAACTATATGGCACCGACAACTTCGTTGCAGGGCCATAAAAATGCCCCTTAAATTATTTTTAATTAGCACCATGGAATTGAAATAATACAATTTCCTTAAAATCATAGCACAACATCTTTTATACAATTCTATGATAAAATTTATTCAGATAGCACCATGTTACTGTACAATGTACCATCTTAATGCCCTGTACTCTTATCATCGCCAATTTAAATTAAATAATAAAATATGTACCCTGACTAAGAGCTGATGAATCTTATCAACAGGCAACACCAATGGACTATTTCTATTTCCTTTCTTTATGGCATTTTGTGCTTCCTTTATCGCCCACTTATCGATGGGATCAGGGAAGTTTTTGTGTACTCTGTCCTCCACATCTTGTTTTGTGTGTGGCTGCGATGCACATAAGCTGGACAACAAATTCAGTATCAAATTTTCTATATACTCTAAGGCATCATCTTTAGCACTAAGTGATGGATGAACTTGAAGCTGAACCTGCAACAGAAATAAATTTAAATCAGCATTTTTTCATAAATTGTTAATTCATATACATGTATATAACAATCTGGGCTCTTGGTTATTAAACTTTATTATACTCAGTATTCCGTGTACAAAAGGAGTAGGTCCGGTAAGACCCCTTTTTGGCCCCAAAATATAACAGTTTTACAAAATTGTTAAAATGTTAACTTTTAGTTATTTATTGGACAGTTGAATGCTTCTGCTACATAAATATGGGCTGTTTTTTACAATACAATGCACATATATTGGGTTGTAGCACCATTAAGTCATGCTAAATTACTGAAATATTCAAAATTCTATCATTTTAGTTAAATTTTAGACGGTTTCCTTGTAAAACAAAAGTGGCCGCATTCGTGTTCATCCTTAATATTGAAATGTAAGTTGTATTTTATGATAATACATAACATATATAAAGGTTGTGGATGAACACGGATGCGGCCACTTTCATTTTTTACAAAAAACATCTGAAAAGTGACGTTTTTTGGCATATTTGAGAGATTTTTCATATTTGAGCTTGAATCGGATCGTTTTTAATGACTAAATCAGTTAAAATCTTTCACTTATACTAATTAAATCAAGTGAAATAGACACTTAAGTCTTTAAAAAGTGGTCAAAATCTTTCGTCAGATGAAACTGAAATTTGAGGCCAAAATGAGTCCTTACCGGACCTACTCCTTTGTGCTAGTAACACAAAATCCAGTCTTTTGATTGGTTGATTCAGAGTCCTGCTCAAAAGTTTTAGGACCTCAAGGCCTGGATTTAGTTAAAGCCACGCAATATGGTGATAGGTTTCACATAACTGTCATGGTGTTTTGTGGTGACATGCCATTATACATGTATATATATATATAGAGGGACGGCTGCAGTGCAGGCGATTTGGTGTCACGATATCACAGTAGCATGGGTTCGAATCCCGGCGAGGGAAGAACCAAAAATTTGCGAAAGCAAATTTACAGATCTAACATTGTTGGGTTGATGTTTAGACGAGTTGTATATATATATATATTGGCATGTACTTATATTGTACTTGCTCTTAATTTAGGTTCATTATTATGCGTGGGATACCGCTAATTTTGTTACATTTCCTGGAAATAGGTGAACCACATGTTCTAGTGTTAATAAATAACTATTTTATATGTATATAGGCTAGTATTAATAATTTTGGAAAATCCACATTATCAAGTAGTCTATTAAAATTCATGTAATTTTCCTATAAAACTCACTTTAAATTGCTATCCACAAAAAAACAAATCAATCCACAATGTATCTGACACAGCGTGCGTGCGTGCTAGATAAGTTTAAAACACAGTAAACATTTTACAGCAGTATATATTTTCTTTTACAGATTCTGTTTGATTTTAGGACAATGTCAGACATATTTCATGGGGTATACAACAAGGCAAAGAAGTTGCTTTAGAGTCTGAGTCAGTCTTTTTTGATTTATTGAAAGAATGAAATTAAAAATCTCTTTGCTCTTGTCACAGATGATTTTTCATTTTCACCAAGTCGATGCAACAGCAATTTTTGATTTATAAGATAAGAGATTTTACATATTTAAAGACATTGACAATTTTTTTTTTTTTTTTTTTTTTTTTATAAACAATCAGATATTTGGTTCCACTTTATCATGTTTATGTTTCAAAATTGAAATATTAGAGGAAATCAACTCATGCTTTTTTTTTTTTTAATTTATTGCTAAAATTAATGCTACAAACAAGAATAAGTAATCTAGTGACCACATACAAAAAAATTAAGGACAATTATAGGGCATACATTTGTAACTGTCAGATGTTTAAAAAATAAAAATTGAAACTGATCTGTATTTTATGGTTCATTTCAAATCAAAATGATGTGACTAGTGGACTGGTACAAAAGGTATAAAATGGCAATTGAAATGTTTTAGCTAAAAAATCAGCTTAAAAATTGTCAATGTACCTAAATGTTTATGCTAGGGCCAACATTAAAAATATCTTTGTTTCCCCTCCCCGACTGAGGTTATCAGGGTATGGGTAGGTAAATGTAGGTAGGGGAATTATTTTATTTTATTTCTTGATATAATTTTTCTATATTGAATTTTTACAAAATTCAACAGGTAAGATGATTCAAGAAAAGTGGGGTATTCCCTGTATTCAGTGTACACCCCAGTTTTCTGATGTTAAAAACAGTATACAGGGACCTCATTTTTCCTATTCATTTTATGGTATGAAATCTACAAAAGCACACATCCTTCATATGATAACAAAGTGTAATGAAAGCAAGTGTTTTTAAATTAGTTAAAAATCAAGCTTATTTCAAGTCTAATTTGCAACTCACAACAAAACAATTCCTGTGTTCACCAATTCATACCTTGATCATCAATTATGAGATGACAAAAAGATATGTTAATGACTTGGGAATTAAAATTTAATGAATAAAAATTTTCAATAGAAGTGAACATAATTCAGTTATGTTCAGTTGCACCTGGATCATGCAGCTTGGTCAATTAATTGCTAAACAAAAGATTTGTATGTTTTTTCGAGTTCTAGAAAAAAACAAGGCTTTACTTATATGTTTTGTTGTTCCTAGAATACTTTAAGTATTTTCAAATTCAACTGATGCAGTTATAATGTAAAACGTGCCCTTTTGTAAATTTCATGCCATAAACTGAAAAATAAAAACACGTTTAAACTGGTCTTGTTTACACAAGAGGTTAAAGCAGGGAATTCACGTATCCAACATTTTCTGACTTGTGCCCAACCTGTTCGAAGTCAAAGACAAAGTAGATTGATTTCAAAGCACGATTCAGACCATTTTTACACAAAGATTTTATCCTTTAAACAGGAACAGAGGTAAAAGACAAAGTCAATCAAGGTGCACTCAGTGGGTTGAAAGATGTTTCAGATTTTTTATTTTCAAATATCACCCTTGCACACAACACAAATTGTGTAGCAAGGCAGTTTGTTTTCCTTGATTCCGAATCATATAGACGCTTCAATGCAAAAATGCCTCGATTTAAAACGCTTGTTGATTACAGCATTGGAAAGGTATGACAAAAAACCAACTCACATTTACTACAGCATCAGAAAGATATCACCAAAAACCAACATAGCAAAAAAAAAAAATTTGGACAAGAATGGCCAATAAAATTTTTCGAGTTGCGGCGATTCTATTGGGTCGTTGGTGGGAGGGGAAACAAACAATATTTTATTTTTGGCCTAATACAAATGTTCATGTGTAATTGAAAAAACCCTGACATTTGTTAATTGAAAAAAAAAGAAACTAATAAATTTTCTGGCAGACGTCCTTCATTATCATGACTGTTGAAAACTATATATGTCCCTGCATCAATTACAGGATGAAAATTGTACAAAATTATCACAATTCAGATATGAAAATAGGTCCTTATGAATTACAACGATCCTTCCTGAAGTTATCTCATTCACAAACAATAAGTTTGCTAACTTGTCATGTTGAACAAGTTACCAAGTCAATGTGGGTCTCATTGGGGTCTCAATGTGACGAAGAATTGCTGATTTTTTGTAAGTGTGACACGTGAAAGTCAAATTATTGTGCTGTGAAAACAGGAAATGAAGTCTAGCGGGACACTGGAAATTACAAAAAAATGAGAATTGCTTACCTACATAGTGTAAGCGGGATACAGGAATCTGACAAAACAGTAAGCAGGATCCGGGATCAGAACCCCCTAATGAGACCCCCATCAATTCACTTGTCACATCCAAATTTTTAGTTGGTATTAGGCAAGCTAATAAACATCTTTCACCAGAATTTCCTTTATTTATATGCCATAAAAAATAAAATAACTGCTAATATAATGTCAAAAATTTTGTCCTTGAAGGAATTTGTTATTTGAAATTTTATATTTTCAGTACAAGGGTAATGTTTGAATAATTTGATACCACAATAGGAAGATTGGGATTGATTTGGGGGTTATTGTCGTAGCTCAGTAGTAATTTGTAACAAAAAACAAGCATTTTTCTGGTTCTTAGACAATATTAACTTCGGTATAAGTGTATGGATCACTATTAAATCACTGTTAACATGTACATTTGTACAAATGTATGCTTCTAAAAAAGTTTTCAAACACAATGAAAATGGTATTCATGATCTTTGTATGTATGTTAGAATGATAAAAAGATAAGTAAAGTTTCAACAATGACATATAAACAAACCAAAAAATCAAATTAAAATTAAATAATCTAGAGACCAAGTTTTCAAATTTGATTACGATGCTAGCTTGCATGAGCCTGGGAAATTATATCATGACTTATATCAATTTCCAAGAGATGACCTATTTAGCAATTGGTATCCAAATCTAACAGTCATTTAGTTTATTCTTGAGAGCTCAGTCTGCACCACTAGCCACTAGTTCGATGCCCAAGACTAGTAAATACTAGTGAAAATTTTCAAATTTCATATAGTTATACAGCATGTACATGTATATAGGGACAAGTTTTAATATTTATTTTCCAAACTAGTAAGTAGATGTTTCTGGCGTTTCAATTAATAATGAACATCTCCTGTGTATCAATGCTATAACTGTATTGACGATCGTGGATCAAAGACAAATAAATTGCAGAATATTCAATACTGTCAGGTGTCGAACAGTCATTTTCTGCTACTGTTATCATCAAATTGCTTATAAAAAATTCGTCAAAATACATGTATCCTTATTGTGATTCATCTGAGGTCTCCAATAAATAATGTATTGATGTTTGGGAAAGTATAACATGTACATTTTATAATCATTCACCTAAACATAATGTACTGTTAATGTCATTTGGAATGAATTTTTACTTGTATTCGTCATTCAGGTACCCACATTAAGACCCTAATGTATGAGTTGGGAATAGCATTTCCATACTCCTGAAGTATTTTGTAGGCTTCTAAAAATGCATGTGTTTTCATTGATTTTAAAATCATAAAGCAGAGGTCAATCTAGTGGTTCCTGTAGTTTTTGCAAAGGACAGGAATTTTTAGTTTCAGGGCAATCTTAACCAGATTGAATACAATTAAATGAAATCATTTGCATTAACGTACGTAGAACTTCAATTTAGGATCCCTGATTGTCAAAGGATGTTTTGTGAAAATGTCAGGACTTCACTTGCATGACCAAGATAGTGTGAACATAGTATTGCTTTTTAGCGGCTACCACTAAACCCTACCAAATACATACATATATTACATGTATGTATATTTACCTTATAAGGATCTTATGCATTGTAGATGCAATCAAAATTATATCAGCTACATGTATTATCTTAACTTAATACTTTTATATACCAACAGTACTAGAGAGAATTAATAAATCAAAACTCTTCCGACCAATTTTTTTAAATATAAGCTAACATCTGACGATGATCTGTTTACTTTCATGTTATCACTCCAACGATTGCAAGGTTTCACTTAAAACAGCCTACATTTTATATTTACCTGGAGTGCAAAGTAGCTTTATCCCTTTTTAATTCAGTTAAGAACTGTATTTAAATTAATTCAGTCAATTAAAAAAATATTCAAAGTTGAACTATAGGTGAATTTCAATAATACCTTGGGCCTTAAAATCTGTAAAGGAAATATGAACTTAAAATAGTCTCATTCAAAGATAAACTGCAGTACCAATTTTAAATTATGGCCTGGCATTTCAAATACAATAGACAAAGGGTGTGAAGTCAATAATTTTAACATAAATTTAAAGGGACAGGGAGTCTAAGGAAATGTTGCAAGGCACCACACCCTCCCAAAACCTCCTGTAGGAAATACGATCAATCAGGTTTTTACATCAACTTATTTTGGATCTGTAAGGATTTATCTTTATGAAGGCATATTTTTGACTATTTTTGACAGCTGAAGGATAATGTTGATGACACATGTAACAGGACTCAGTTAGTGTTACAGTGACAACTGTAGCATGTCTTCGCATGCACCAGTTAAAAAAATGGCACAGACAAATAAAATCATGCATCTAAGACACATCAATATCACTACTGACTAGCCATGTCTTGTCAGTAATAATTTTGAAAATCAAAATGGTGTAATTATGTCCTTCACTTTTGATAAGCGATAACAAATATAAATAAATGCAATAATGATATTATTCAAATAATACAGGACTTTAACATAAATATATTATGCTTAGTAAATCAAAAATAATTGATAATTTGTTTATGATTTCTGTATTGATTGGCAATAGGAAAGGTGACTTAACCACCTAATCATAAAGTTATCATAAAAGGTGTTAAGTCAATAAGATTTAAAAAAAGTGATTAATTCAACAAGTGTGAAAATGTATTATTATTACGTATTCATGTATTATTAGTCCAGTTGATGATTACATTACTAAACTGATTGTGGAGAAACAAATACACGCTAGACATTCAGCTTTAAGAGCAGAACACTGTACGCATATCTTCAATACACAAATATAGACACCAAAATTAGTAAGGGTCTACTCACCTCTTGTAATGCATGCAGAAATTGCCCTTTCCATTTTGAAGCATTGTCATCAGACATAAAATTATAACCTAGATTTTCTTGTATTGATGGTGTACCAAACATCGCTATAATTCCTTAACTGTTTTATGTTACAAATTGTAATGCCATGATTGAATTTGTAATCGATGGACGTTTCGTAGTAAGAAGTTCAGCCATGACCTTCAAACTTTTGATAAATCTACATATTTGTATTGATAAAAAGTGTTCTATTTGACTGTATTTGTATACATTGTTAAGGGATTGAACGTCTTCAAGACATTGTAATGTTATGTGTGCACATATAAACAAAAATTAAGTTGTGTTGGTGTGTGCTTCCGCAAAAAATGATAACAGGAAGTTAATTGTTAAGAGATATTTACGCATGCGTATTAAGGAATAGAACATATTTTATTTCCAATTAAGGGCCCACAAGGGGCATACAGAGCATACATGAATAAGGAAAAAGAATATTAATTTGATAGATACATACAATGTAGATACAAACATTATTTTACATACAGTAACAATACAATTACTAACTCATATTCACTTTAATAAATTTACCAACAGCATTAAGGACCTGATTGTCTTCACAGTTTAATAAATAAATAAATTTATGCTGATTATCCAGTAAAGAAAAATTTGGAATTCTTTGGCAAACAAAGTCAAAGAGAGCATCTCTATCTGATTTAGAATTTTCACAGTTAGTTAAAAAATGGATTTCATCTTCAACACAGCCAGAGGAGCATTTTTTGCAAATTCTTTTATTTCGTGGAATATTTGAAAAACGTCCAACTTCAATTTGAAGCTTATGAGCAGAAATACGTAATTTGCATATAGATCTTCTTAAATCAAAGTCCTTTATTAAAGAAAGATAATTTTCATAACCAAAATTCTGCTTAAATTTCACATAATTAAACAGTTTTCCATCAGAAGCTTTATTTTGGCTAGCATACCAATTGCTAATATATTTAGTGTGAATTAATTTGCTAGATATGTTCAAAAATTTATATTGTCCAAAATGTTTTACTTCTGGTTTAATTTCAAAAACTTCTAATACTTTCTTAGCAAATGAGTACCAAGAAGTTATGTTAGATTTGTGAAGCTCTTGGCTGCATTTATAAGCATCTTTCAATAGACTGAATTCAGTTGTAAGATTTTCAAATCTATACCAGTATTTTACAATTGACTTTACAATATCATAATGTAAGGGGAAACGCCCCAGTTCTGATAATACAGCAAAATTGACACTCCTTTTGTGTACACCAAGTATAAACTTGGAAAATTTAAGATGGAGATTCTCACACTTAAGATTTTTAAAAATATTTTCAAGATTAAATAAGGAAGACTGTAATTTATTACAAGAAACATTATAACCTCCCCATACCTCTGAATTATATAACAGAATGGGTTTAAGGGTATGATCAAAAATATGAACACAAGATTTTATTCCAGGAGACAAATTGATAAAATCCTTTCTAAGTTTATAGTAGGCCTTAAGAGCCTTATTATAAAGTTCAGTTTTAGCTAGATGAAAACTTCCAGATGCAGTAAAGTGAACACCCAAATATTTGTAATGAGCGACACAGTCAATCAAGTTATTCTGCAGTCGAAAATTCGCTTGAATTTTCCTTCCAGCCTTATTAAAAATTATGACTTTAGTCTTTTTAATATTAACTTTAAGGCACCAGTCAGCACAATATTTTTCTAGCTGATCAAGTCTACTTTGAAGCCCTGTGGCTGATGTTGACATAATCACAATATCATCTGCATACATCAAACAATTTAATTTCTCGGAGTGCAGGGAAACTGCATCCAGGCAGGAGTCAAGATAAGATGGGAAGTCATTTATAAAAATTTTAAATAATGAAGGACTCAAGTTGTCTCCTTGTCTTACACCTAATTTAATGCTAAAAGGGTCAGTGAGAGAAGCTCCAACTCTTACACATGCTTGACTATTGTTATACATATCTGATATAATATTATAAAATAAAGTACCAACTTTCATATTAATAAGCTTCAGTTTAAGACCTATATGAATTACACTGTCGAATGCTTTGCGAAAGTCTACAAAACAAGTATATAATCTGCCCTCTTTATTGTGACAGTATTTGTCTATAAGTGTTTTTAAAATAAATATATGATCTGAAGTTCTGGCATTTTTTGTAAAACCAATCTGAGAATTATGAATTAAGTTGTTTTGGTACAAAAATTTGTCAAGTCTTGTATTCAAAATATTGTTAAAAAGTTTACCAATGGTACTAGTAATTGTTATACCTCTATAGTTAGATGGATCACAAGGATCATCTGATTTAAAAATTGGCGAAATAAAACCATCAGCCCAAATCTTTGGGTACACACTATTCTTGAGGCACAAATTAAATAATTTATATAAGCAACCTATCAAATATGACTGACTATATTTTAACATTTCATTTGAAATCAAATCAGGTCCACAGGCCTTGCCTGATTTTAAGCTTGCAATAGCATCAGAAATTTCTTTTTTACTAATATCATTATCTAAATCATTAAAAACTAAATTTTTTTCTTTGTCATTCAGGATCATTTCCAACTGGTTAAGTCGTGAATAAAATGTGTTATCAATTGCAGAGTGAAGATTACGGAAGTGATTGGCCCATGTATCAGAATCAATTTGTGAAGAGCAGTTTTCTTTTTTGCTATCCTGAATGTCATTTATTAATTTCCAATACTGCTTAGGGTTTTCAACTCTAAGAGTATCAAGTTTTTGTAGCATGGAATTGATAAATTGCTTATATTTAACTTTTCTACATTTATTATAGATTCTAAAATGTTTATAGTATCTGCCTTTAATAACAGGATCCTTAGGATATCTTGAATAAATTTTACCTAAGGATATAACATTTTTGCGCATTTTAAAAAGATCACTATCAAACCATTTTTTCTGGGGTCTGGAACCCTTTTTAGTCTTTTTTGGGGTTACCAGGGAAATTTTGGCTGCAGAAAGAAAGATATCACATAAATCCTGTGCCTTTTTGTTAATGTCTTCAGAAGAGCAATCACTATCATTATTAAGGAAAGAGGAATATTTACAAGGCTCTGAAGGATTTTGATCAGAAAGCGTCAATTAGACACAGAGCAGAAAATAAACAAAAGTTCCCACGCTCATTTCCTCATGAAATTATTGAGTTTTTATACAAAGAAAAGACAGTGATACTCATTCTGTCACTATATTTACTTATTATGAGTGTTTATCCGTAATGTCTTTTCTTGACGATGAAGACAAATTGATAGCAGCATGGCATAAAGCGTTTGAAAGGTGCACCGATGTAGATTTGTGGGGTCAACCACTAGAAGCAATTGATGGATATCAGAGGTTAATCTAAGTAATATTGTAAAGAATTTTGTTTTTATTATGAATCGGGTATAACCTGTGAAAAGGGGCGAAGTCAGCAAACCTTTAGAATACCTTTCGATATCCCATAAAATGATATTTATATACAGTATAGTGGAATCCCCTCTATCTGCCAGCCAGTGATAATATTAGGCAGGCATTACCTGTGAATGGGGACCTTTGTAAAGACAAGCTGCATCTTTAATTGCCTTTGTAATAAGGTTGACTTCACATCGATTATGTTACCTTTAGCTTTAGCCTCTAGCATGAAATGGAGGGGTGCTGCGCCCCTCTTCCTTTCATAAAGCGCCCCTGCTCCCCTCTGTGCCCTTTTGGAAAAAGTGTAAAAAACGATCTTTTTTCCTCAGACCCCTATCAACGTATATTTACGTAAATATACATTGTTAGGGGGTTTCCCAATGGATAGAAACAAGTGCCTGTGAATGAAATCCATTTTGACAAACTTATTGATTTAATTAGATACGCTAAACATGAAATATACGGAGATGCTTGTTGAATTGGCTCAAAAAGAGGAACATATAAGAAGCACAGGTAACATTACTGACCCACCCCAGTAGGTTTTGACACTTAAGTCAGAGAGTGCTTTCTCAATGATATAATTGCTGACACAATCGATAAGTTGGCCATTTTAGACCTTACAGGAACAGACAACATTGAAACAATGTATGGTTATACAGAGATAGAAGCTCTGGCAAATACATTTGACATGGACCCTGAAACTCTACTTATTCAATGGCAGGACTTTTAAGCTCTTGTGTCATCAGGAGAACTTGCAGATCGTTCCTTACCTAGTCTGCTAGAGCTACTTCATTCACCTTGTGATTAGGATAAAAACCTTTTATCTATGTACGGTACATAGATAAAAGGTTTTTATCCCTGTTGTTGCAAAACTATTCTGAGTATTCAGTGTTGCAATAATACAATTACTCAGTACAGTAGAGGTGTAGAGAATATTCTCATGTGGGTCAAATTGATAAAGACAAGTTACAGGGCAAACTTGAAAACACAGACATTAACAAAAATATTAACTGTAAAATTAAACTGTGATGAAACTAAATTTGAAAAATTCTTGATCAATGTGTGACAACCTTCTTTAAAAAGAAAAACAGAAGACTTGTCAATGTTGTTTAATATTTATTTGCTTTGGAAAAAATCTAGTTCTGAAGGAGAAATGAATATAGTAAATTAGTAATGTCTGTTAGTGCTCTCAGGTTGATTTTAACGTATATGTTCTAAATAAATGATTTTTAAACTTGTTTATAAACATGATAAAAGTATAGAGTATTTAACTTAGCTACATGCTTTCAAAAAATATGTCTGTATGTGGTAATATTAAGTATTTGATTTTTTTCAGTGAGAACATGTTTAAGTGCCCTTTTTTAAAAACGTGCTCCTCTTTTTTCAAACCTAGCTGGAACACTGATCTTATTAGAATTTGTTCCAACATTTATGAGGGCGTGACCAGGATCATAAATGTTAGGATGATTTCTTATTATCTGACTCTAATATAACTGAACCAAAGCTATTCAGTTTGACATTTTACTTGTCAGTTTAACAATAGAGAAGCATGTTTCTAAATCTCATATTTTCAGGCAATTGGAAGGCAAATGAATATCTTTGAAGAATATGAACACCTAAGATGTTAAATGTTGATGTATCTAGTAGTGTTATTGTTTTTTCCTTGTTATTTAGCCTTGGCTAA
Source organism: Mytilus edulis (assembly GCA_019925275.1). NCBI lineage: Eukaryota > Metazoa > Mollusca > Bivalvia > Mytilida > Mytilidae > Mytilus > Mytilus edulis. The sequence continues at coordinate 85,958,831 of CM034350.1, forward strand.
AAAGTTTGAAGATGAAATATCACTTTCTGTCTGTGTAACTTGTACGGCTTCCATTATTTGTTTTAATTATACATGTATATATATATATATATTGTATTTCAATTCCTTTTCTGCATCAAGTACTTTTGTATGCCCAAGAATGTTAAGAAGACCATTGACTCAAATAACCTTTTATCCAACATTTTTTGTCCAAGGTCAACATCACATCTTCATCACTGCATCATTGCCTTAACTTTAGTTAGTAAAGTGTTCTACATGAAACTCTGAAACATAAAAATTAACTGAAATTTTAAAAGCACACACATTGACACAAGACTAACAATGGCTAGAGTCTGATATAAAAGAATATATTAATGAAGAAACTAAGCAAAATGTAATGTACATGTACCTTTGTTTGTGTTTCAATGAAATTCATAGATATAGAGATTCATGAACAGGGTGCTTTCAAACAGTCACATATAGAAATTGTCTCTTGAGTACATGGACATAAATAACTATTTTCCTGACTCTCCTTTGATGAAATGCAATGTCTTAGTATGAATACATGTATACATTCAGTTTTTGAACTACATGTATAAAAAATGTACATGTAGATTCATTTGTAGTTCAGATTTTTAATATATTTTCAGACTTTCAAAACAGCTCCAGCAATGTTCAAATGTGGACTGTCAAATTTTCACAGATGAACAAAAAGTAAGTTTACAACATGTACACTGTTACAACAAATGAAGGCTACTGCTATTGAACTACATGTACATGTATTGCCATGTATTAGCTCTACCTCTGCTTCATTTATTTTTCAGTTGCTTTACAGATCAACCAAAAAAGAATACATTGTCAGAGTTAAGATTTACATAAAGATGACTATAAATGCAGATTGGATTTTCCCTCAGATCTTCTTACATTAAAGAATAAATATTAATAATTCTGTTTTTAATGTATATTTATAATATAGAATGAAATGAAAAGAGACATATAGGGTTGTAATGTAAATATAAGCGACTATCATGACTAGCTTCATGCATGGTATAAAAACAATGAGCAAACATTCACGTTGCAAGTTAAAACCCCATATATTCAAGAGTATTTAAATATTCAAAATCTCTTCAGTTTTACAATACAATTTTGGACTTAAATTAGATATTTAGAATAGGAGACCATGAATGAATGTCTAATCTTTGACTTTGGAAAGGCACAATTTAATATAAAACACTATTTAATGTTGACTAGTTTTGCATTCAGAATTAAAGTTTGAAACAAAAACAAATTAATTTAAAGAACGCTATGTCACGATTTAAGTTACATATTGTCTATTGAATCAATTTTTTTACAAGAGGCAGAAATGTCAGAAATAAATGGTTGTGGAAGATGCTATTACAAACGTATACATAGTGTTTCATAGAATCAATCTTACAAGTAATAACATAATTTGTATTTTCATTACAGAAAATACTTTCAAAGATATCTATTTGCTTGGATCTGAGATGTAAAGCATTGCAGGTTTGTGTGTTTTTTAAATTATAAATGGTTAGATATTCACATTAATTTTTGTCATGATTATGTATACAATTTTATAAACATAATGTCTAAGATATAGTAATTCTTTAAAACGTGAATTGATTCTGAAATTATTTATTCATACGAGTTACTTCCCTTCTAGCAGTACAGAATTTAGGTAAACAGTTGAAAATAACATATACACAACCGTATCTATCAATTATTTCTAGCTTGATACTCAAGTTAGATTAAAAGCAATTAGATATAATTTGTTAAAACAAACCAAAATGTCACATTTTAGCATGTAAATTCAGATATAAGCCTTTGGTATGATAGATTCACCCTTAAACTATGCATATTAAAACTCATCTGAACTTCGGAAGTGAGGAAACATTTATCAATTTAGTTTTCCCAAGATTTATTTTGATTTTACTGTAAGATTAATAAATGAAATTGATTTACTTATATTACATTTAAAATGGATTTTTAGCAAAATTCATGTAAGTTGTTAGACTGGTAGTCAGCTGTTTTTGAAAAAGGATTAGAGGTTAATTTAATGGTTTCTTTTGTTTGGATAGCTGTTATAATTTCCATAGAACTAAATTGCTGTCTTTGGTGATGGAATAGTCATCCCTTATAAACAATACTAACAAATAACCTTTTAGTGTCGTAGCAAAAAAAATGAGTATTGAAGTTTAAAATTTTTGTAATATATTTTTATTAAGTGAACATCTCATCTCATGTAAGAAGGCAGATTTCGTCTTTTGGCGCGTTAAAAGTTTCATAAAAGTAGGTCACAGAGTGTTCACCATCAGAGTTCTGCTTGTACATGCTTTATGTGAAAAATCATCTAATCACTTTAAGAAAAGTAAATGTTTGTTTGTTTTTTGGTACTAAATGCCATTTTAATTACAAAAATGTACTATGGTGGCAAGTTTAAATTGAAGGAAGAAGCCAGTGTACCTGAAGATGACGACCGCAATTAACTAAAATACTTGTCAATTATGACCTTACCCCACTTGGCCAGCAAGGTCTTTAAAGAAAACTCAGGTAACTTTTACCTACAAATCTTCTGTCAATGACTTGGGTTGAATTTTATTCATTTTTATCTGAACAATGATACTACTCAAAATCAAAGATTAGAAATCTAAACATAGTAGAGTTACTTCATGTACAACAAATTAAGACCTATCAGGATAACATGAATTTATCAAAAAGGAAATCTTTTTAGTAATTCTGAAGTTTAATTCTCAGAATTTTCTTTATAACTACAATGTATATAAAATAATTGCAGCTACTGTTTCACCTGAGTTTTCAACTGTTGCTAGTTACACTACAACAACTTTTCAGCAGCACCCCATTTTATGTTAATCTGCAATATATTGAAAAGGCCTTGGGAAAATTCAACCAAACTTGCACACAAATTCTTATAAAGAATATATGAAATTATGCGTCACCCATTCCAATTTATGATTTGATTGATTATTTATGGGCTTCCCATACCAAATCAAAGACTAAGCGGGTTCTGTTCATATCAATTTGTTTATCTGAAAATGCAGCTCCTTGAAAAGAACATGTCTGAATAAAGCAAAATATGGCATGAAATTGTATAAATGCTATTTATTTTTATCCAAGTAAATGTGAAATAAGGTTTCCAATTACAAACCATAGACTTAGCCATTTCTGCTTATATTATTACAGGGAGACACTTCTTTCCATGAAGATTAACAAATTTTGATTTATAAATTTTCAGAATCCAGGAAGTATTGAGGGAATTTTATTGGATGATTTGAAAAAGATTGGAAATAGTAAGTGCTGCATTTTTCTTTTTCACATGTTTGTACTGTTTAAAACGTGAATCTCATTCAATAAATTCATCTTAAAGAAAAAGATCACCAGTTTTAGGCTAAAATATTTTATGATAGATTGATTCTATAACATCACTTCTATAGCAAAAACACAAGCAAGTGTAAGCCAAGTTTCTTGTTATTTGCCACTAGTTAGTTCTATTTGAGCAGTGATTGAAATTTTATGGCAAAAGTTAAACTAAGGTTGAATCAATTAGTTACCTTAATCAATAAGTTTTGCTTAAAGTCACAATAAACGAGTGACCGATGAAAAATAATGTTATTCCAATTCTTGAACCAATGCATACAAATATCATAAACTTAGTCTTCTGTGCACGATTTAATCATTTTTTTCACATAAATCTTGTATATTTGTCAATTTTTTTTTCAATCGGTCAGTGTTGTTGTGAAAATATGGCAGGTAATTAAAGTTCGTGTTTTGAAGCCGAAGTTTAACGATTGTTACCTGTTTGTCAACAATCAACAAAAAAGCATGGATATTAAGCAACTGTTTAACATGTACAATCAGATAATAGTTTATTTTAAAGGACATCCATGCGTATTGCGATCACCAGATCTACGAAATGGGTCACACTAGGTCTTTGCATATGGAAAATATGTCGGGGAATTGCTTCCTGAAGGAAGCTAAAGGAAGCAATTAAAATAAAGTAAACTTCTTCTTACATGTCTTAATATGAACAAATTAAAAAAAAAAATCTTCATAAAAAAGTATATGTACATAAGTTTTATAATGAAAACTATCCATTGAGTTATAAAAAACATGTGCATTATTTTTTTAATTTGAGGTTTCTTATGACTAAGCAATTTTAATTAGCTAGAGCAGAGCACGTTTAAGACTTCTGTGACCAACATGCAAAAAAAACCAACAATAACACATGGTTGATGTATTAACATTGAAGTTTATAGTTACAAATATGAATTCAAGTGGAAATGAAAGAGTTTTTTTATTTTCAGAAAAAAATGTTTATTATATCATACGCTAAGAGTTTTTAATAGCTTATTTATTTTAGTATATTTTAGACATTCACACATTTTGTGTCAAATAAGGTTGTTTATCCTTTTGATTACATCTAACCTTCCCTGATAGTCCAGAGAGAACGTTGGTATAGGACCCTTTATCATATTTTAATTGTCAAACATTTTCATCAATTGATAAATTGAATATTATACTACAATTTTACAAATATTTATCATAAATACATGAAATTAAAATAGTGGTTTTTCATTTTAACTATTAAATATTTTGTAGCTTTACAGAATATTATAAATCAGAAGAGTAAAGATTTTCCAGTAGATGTGACAGCAGCCCAGATACAATCTCAGACATTCAATGGAATTAAGTAGGTTTTTCATTATGCACCACAAACCATAATACATTTATTACCTCCCATCATCTGTCATGTATCAAGTTAAAGTTTTAATTTTATGATAAATCACCATGAAGTTCTGCTTTGTCAACTTGAAACTTAGTACATTTGAACACATACATGTATATAAAGAAGAAGATGTGGTATGAGTGCATATAAGATAATTCCTCACCCAACGGCAAGTTTATGTTCATGTTCATTATGATTCAAATATATATGCCATCTTGGGTTTAGGACAAGTTTTTTTTTTAATTACCTTGAAAAGCTGTAATGGACATGCACGGTCTGCTATAGGGTTTATAATTCATTGTTCACTTCATTTGGAAATCATTTGATTATTTAAAAGACTCAGATGTTCTGTGCAAATGACTTCTGTAAACATTGAAAACTTGAAAATCTTTCTTAATTTTTTTTTTTTTTTTTTACTGCCTTTGTATGCCATTGGCATGTAGGGCATTAAAGAAGATTTTCCACTTTTGTCGGTCGTTGGCAGTTTTCTGTAGTGTGCCCATGTCTGTTGGTATTTATTAGCCTCTGCCTCTACAGTTCTTCTCCATGTCATTTTGGGTCTTCCTCTCTTTCTTTTAACTTCTGGGGTCCAGTGGAGTGCTGTCTTTGTGATATTCTCCTGGTCTTTCCATAGAACATGCCCAATCCACCTCCAGCGTCTTCTCATTATTGTTGTGGCTATATCTTGTTGTTGGCATCTGATGAAAAGATCTCTTTCTTAAGGTATGAAATAATGTTTGATGCTCATCTAAAAAGATATAGTTAGATATATATCTTTTATAAGTTTTTAAATTCATGTAGATATTTTCGTTAAGCAAGTTTAATCAATTGAAATAACATCTTTATTCATGTATTATAGGACACAACACAGTTCTGACAATGAAGATGACAGACAAGAAAAAGGTAAATTTTACAAAATCACATTAAAATACTTGCGAGAATAACAGATCATATCAAACAACCTCTGAAAAAAAAACTCAAATGTACAAACAAAAACATCAACAATGAAAAAAATATGGCACTCCAGATAGCCTGACTCGGTACAGGCACAACATGTACCAAAAAAAACCCCAGATTTATGTGCACACAAAATGATGCATTTGTATCGTTTTAAGACTTAATCGTAGTGGCATTTGCATGGATATTTTATACAATGAATCCATTATCATTTGTGGGGAAAAAGAATTGTGCATTGTTGGTATAGTTAAATCACAAATTTAAATGTTTCGCAAATACGCATGTACTCTTAGGTTTGTATGAAGATTTTACCAATTTGTGAAATCAAATATCCACAAAAATGCAAATTTTTCCTCAAGCCACAAAAATTGATACCTACGAAAAAGACTGAAAGTCAAAGGGCAATATAGCCAGTCAAGGTCATTTAAAACTTACATTGTTCTAGGAAAAAATAAATGAATACACAATATGTCTGATAAGTTTTAACACCAGAATACCTAGTTTAATCCATTACTTTCCCTGTGGTAGAAAGTATAAATAAGAAGATGTGGTATGAGTGCCAATGAGAGAACTCTAAGTTCAATTTATAAAAGTAAACTATTATAGGTCAAAGTATGTCATGATTAAATATATCTATCTGCTTCATCACTTGATATGTATTTTTCTGTTTCTTATTGTGATATTTGCCCTTTGGATTTTAGATGCCTTTTTTGTATATGATGTTTCAGTTAAAGGAAGTTTATTACCAAAGCCAGTTTCCTATGGAGGATTACCGATGCTTACTATCAGGATAGAGAAGATTGGTCTGAAGGATGCTGTATCATACATTGACCCTGTCATCACTGTTTCTGTTAAAGGTTGGCAAACTAAAATTCTGTAAATTCAGAAATTATTGTATGAACTTATAATGGGATTTTGTCATTTTAGACTAAAATGCGATTTTAGTTTTTGCAATATTGAGAAAAAATACTGTTTAATTCATATAAAAAATTTCAAAATGCAAGTTTAAATTATTGCGATTATAAACCTTTTGCATTTTTCGCAATAATAAAAACATCACAATAATTTCTGATTTTACAGTAGTTAGGTTAACCTTGAACTCTTTTAAGGGTAAAATGGGTTAGTAGAAAAAGGATGGGGAACCCCAGAATATTGAGATATATCAGTAAATTCTTACTGTCTGTCTGTCCGCACTTCAACATGGTGTTAGAAATCATGTCTCAATGTATTATTTAAGAAATAATTCATGGCAACCGTAACTCTCAGGGTAAAATAATCAAATATAAATGCCTAACCCATGGTTCAGTCTGCATGGTTAGTCACTAGTCCGATGCCCCAGACTAGTAAAATTTCATTCGGACTAGTAAGTTTTTGCAAAACTTTGTTTGGCCAAATAAGAAAAATGTCAGAATATTGGTCTTCAGACTAGTAGTTGAAAAAGTTTTTGGTGCAGACTGATGGTTAAATGAAAACAAATCTACGGCTGCCATGAATTATTTCGATTCTAATAGGACAAATTCGGTAATTTTGTTAACTATGAAAGCCCCGTTTATATATGATACTGTTTTGGCTGTTCCATTTTACCCAATTTTGATAATATTAGTAATATTATATAACTCAATGATTATTTTTTTTATTCTTTAATCGCATTTTTATGCCCCACCTACGATAGTAGAGGGGCATTATGTTTTCTGGTATGTGCGTCCGTTCGTCCGTCCGTCTGTTCGTTCGTTCGTCCCTCTGTCCCGCTTCAGGTTAAAGTTTTTGGTCAAGGTAGTTTTTGATGAAGTTGAAGTCCAATCAACTTGAAACTTAGTATACATGTGCCCTATGATATGATCTTTCTAATTTAAATGCCAAATTATAGTTTTGACCCCAATTTTACGGTTCACTGAACATAGAAAATGATAATGCAAATTTCAGGTTAAAGTTTTTGGTCAAGGTAGTTTTTGATAAAGTAGAAGTCCAATCAACTTGAAACTTAGTATACATGTTCCCTTTGATAAGATCATTCTAATTTTAATGCCAAATTAGAGAATTTATTCCAATTTCACGGTCCACTAAACATAGAAAATTATAGTGCGAGTGGGGCATCCGTGTACTGTGGACACATTCTTGTTCACTTATATATCTTCTCTCAATATAATTTTATTCATTCTGAGGCGTACAAGAAGCTTTAAATGCTGGTATTTACATTTGATTTTTTGTTTACCGAAACATACTTGTGAGGTCACCTTGTTTCTTTGCCATTCCAAGACAATAACATCATTTTGCCGAATTTTTGTTTTATCAAATTTTACCATGAAAAATAGATCCAAGTGGACTGATTTGTTTATTTTGCTGTAGAATAGAGATAAATATATTGTATTTGAATTTTAAACTACGTCAACTGGGGGTTTTGATTTTAAAAATTGAGAGTATTTGGTAGTATTAATAAGTTGGTCGTAAGGCGGAACAGCCGTTTTGTGCTAAAGGTAGATATATTGTGATTATACTGGTTGGATAATAGGTTGTCATATTAGAATAAAGTGTTATGCATAGTGTTTGTTCCTTTTTTTGGAGAAATTTAGACAAAAAAATTGTTTTTGATCTAATATGACAAATTTGGGAAACCTCTTTTTGTGCTAGAAGTTTAACAAAAATTGATATATAATTTTTAATTTACTTATTAAATTTGGTTCCCACTGGAAAAAAAATACTGTAATAATTTTGGGGTGAAATTTACTTTAAAAACTTTTACAATACCATGGTTGCAATACAATAATGTAAATTCCCAGTAAAAGTTAACATGTGAAATAAATCTGACGATTTCACTCATCAGGCAACAGTTGGTGCTGTCAAGACATTGTTGATGATGTTGAATTATGCTCCTTGCAATTTCTACTTTATTTTCATTATAAAGTCCATGGCAGTGATTCATGCCTACACACAGTCTCAATAAATATTTTTTCAGCCACTCATTGAATATATTGATATATTTGAATTTTAAGATAAATAATTCTTTAAATATTTATTTTAGATGCTAGTGGCAGTGATATGACAGCTCCACAGGACACACCTATTGCTATGAGCAAGGAAGGAAGTTATTTGATTTACAATGTTGATGTTTTTGTACAGAAATGTATTGATAGTTTGCCATTAGGTAATGATCAAATGTAACACATATATACACAAGAGATTTTGTACATAAATTAAGGATTATGTACCCTTGTGTTACTTCAATGCTAAACATATGGAAATTTTATAGAAAATCCACAGCCTTTCCCCTTGTACTCTCATAATTGGCAATTCGGTATTTGACAGAAAGAGGATTATTGCATGCAGTGCTAGCAATGATTCCATAAAACAAGTTTATTGATATTGATTAAAATAAATATAAAAATGGACCAATTCAAGTACACCTTCTAGGGTGCGCTTGACTTTAGTGACTCAGCAGAAGGTGTTTTGGATATTAAAGGTTGTGTAGGATTTTTTGTAAACAATAAACGCTAACTGATCATAGAAAAACAAGTGAGTAAACTATGTTTCAAATTTTATAACAAAAATCTCTGTATTAAAGTCTGTGGATTTTGTACAAAATTCTTGATTTTATTTTCACCAAATTTCCTTTTTCTATTAAATGCAATGAAACTTTAAATCATTATGCTTTGCACAAAGTTTCCCCTTGGTATATGTACAAAATGGCTCATCTCTATTATTCATTGTCTTTGCTGTTTTGATACTATTGCAGTTTGAAAAGTTCATAGTTCATTGGCCACAGAAGGGGTCATAAACCTTAATCAGACAATTATCTTTTTCTCTCCTTATGTATATTTATATACGTATATGTATGGACTTCCAAATACCATTTAGATTCCTAACATCACTGCAGAGACATTAATTGTTGAAATCCAGATATGGTGTACTAATTTTTGCTCCTCATGTTTGCGGTATACCATCTTTTTTGCAAGTTTATTGTTTTCTGTTTTATAGTATTAAATTAATAATGAAGACCCATTTTGTTACATCTGTTGATCTGTTTATTTGGCAATGGCCATTGCAGTCAGCACTTTTTAAGAACATCCGTTGTTCGACCTGCTAGTCAAATGTGTTTTGTTAAATTATACTTTTTCATTCTTTTGGTCTTTTGTAAAATGTTGTTTGTGCTGTATTTTGACCCCTCTATCAAAAAAATAATTTTGAGTGTACACAATAAAAATTGCAGTTTTTATCTAACACAATCATAGGTTCAAGCGTTGTTTTTAATTTAGACTGGTTTATATTCTATTTGATAAACAATGGTGGTTTTGTACAAAAATGTGTTGCTTGTTCACCATTTTTGTCTCACGTCTTTTTGTGAACATTTGATAGGTCTGTTTAAAGTCAATGATATTTGGTATGCTAATGTATTAGCATGGCACATCTCTTTCCATGGATATAGATAAGCCCTTCACCTTTTGTCATGACTCATGAATTTTGAATGTTTTCCATAGCTTACTTGTTAAAGCATTGCCATTTTATGATTATGATTTCTGATACTTATATCTGTAAATTTTCCCGAAATTGCAAAAATTAATCTCGTATTTGTATCCATTCTTCAAATATCACAGTAATAAATGCACACAAGATATTCTGAATTTACAGTAGAAAAAGATTTGATTTTGATTCTGAACGACTGTTCATTTTGTTTTACTTATAAGATTTTAATAGAAACAGAATAAGACAAATTTAAACAGAACCCATTGATTATCCACATTCTAAAATATATTCTAACATGACGTTCTTCAAACACACCCGTGGTAAAATATGAATATATTGTTTGGGCTGTTCCTATCATACTCCCACATCATATGCTTTTTTTATGAATGAGCTACCCAGTTATAGAATGATGACGTCAGAATATAAGCATTTTACAGGAAAATACATGCTTGTGAAAGCAAAAATCATCACAACAAGAAAACATAAACAAACATCGCTAAAATGTGTTATATAAGCCATTTTTGTATACATATAAGACATTTGTGTAAAATAATCATTGAAATTCATCTAAACCTATCTAAATATGTTATTGTAAATAGTTTAAGCATGTCACTAATTCAGTTTGCTCTGTTTGTTTACATCAATTTAATAGTGCGTTTATTTATGGGAATGGCAAATAATGCCTTCATCTAGAGCGCTTCGATCTAAAACAATTGCCGTATTTGTCCTATTAAAATCGAATCGAATAATTCTTTGGGGCTTGAATATATTGTGATTTTACCATGGGTTGTCCCTTTATGCCAATATTTTACCCCTTGCTATCGCTCAGGGTAAAATATGTCATAAAGGACCAACCTGTGGTAAAATCACGATATATATTCAAGCCCCCATGAATTATTTCTTAAATTAATTAATTAAGGAGGCTTGAGGGTATAAAAATTTTAGAAAAAAAATAAACATTTGTTTTTTCATTTCAAATTTTATTTGTTACCTTTTGTAGTTGTTACTTATCATATGGTACAAAAATCATTAAAAACAAACAATTCGTGTTGGCCCAAGATGACTTTTAAAATGTATACATCATTGAAAAAGTTCCAAATTATCTCCCTTTGGTGGAAAAATGCAATTTTTTGGCTTTAAAATTGAAATATCTTTTTTAACTCATCGGTGACCTATGTTTTTTAATATAATTTCCATATAAGCTGTACTTAAAGTAAATTATTGTAAAATGTGAGCGATTTCTGTAATAACTTTCTTTCTTTTTTTTCGATATTACCTTTATTTCTCCTATTACTTCAACAGCAAAAAACCACCTTTACAAAAATGTATGCTTCTTTCGAAGGCAGATTGTGAGTGCAAATGAACAGTGACCCCACTTTTTAGCTCACCTGGCCCGAAAGGCCAAGTGAGCTTTTCCCATCACTTGGCGTCCGGCGTCCGGCGTCGTCGTCGTCCGTCGTCGTTAACTTTTACAAAAATCTTCTCCTCTGAAACTACTGGGCCAAATTAAACCAAACTTGGCCAGAATCATCATTGGGGTATCTAGTTTAAAAAATGTGTGGCGTGACCCCATTCAACCAACCAAGATGGCCGCCATGGCTAAAAATAGAACATAGGGGTAAAATGCAGTTTTTGGCTTATAACTCAAAAACCAAAGCATTTAGAGCAAATCTGACATGGGGTAAAATTGTTTATCAGGTCAAGATCTATCTGCCCTCAAATTTTCAGATGAATTCGACAACCCGTTATTGGGTTGCTGCCCCTGAACTGGTAATTTTAGGGAATTTTTGCTGTTTTTGGCTATTATCTTGAATATTATTATAGATAGAGATAAACTGTAAACAGCAATAATGTTCAGCAAAGTAAGATTTACAAATAAGTCAACATGACCAAAATGGTCAGTTGACCCCTTTAGGAGTTATTGACCTTTATAGTCAATTTTTAACCATTTTTCGTAAATCTTAGTAATCTTTTACAAAAATCTTCTCCTCTGAAACTACTGGGCCAAATTAATCCAAACTTGGCCACAATCATCTTTGGGATATCTAGTTTAAAAAATTGTGTGGCGTGACCCGGCCAACCAACCAAGATGGCCGCCATGGCTAAAAATAGAACATAGGGGTAAAATGCAGTTTTTGGCTTATAACTCAAAAACCAAAGCATTTAGAGCAAATCTGACATGCGGTAAAAGTGTTTATCAGGTCAAGATCTACCTGTCCTGAAATTTTCAGATGAATCGGACAACCTGTTGTTGGGTTGCTGCCCCTGAATAGGTAATGTTATGGAAATTTTGCTGTTTTTGGTTATTATCTTGAATATTATTATAGATAGAGATAAACGGTAAACAGCAATAATGTTCAGCAAAGTAAGATTTACAAATAAGTCAGCATGACCAAAATGATCAGTTGACCCCTGAAGGAGTTATTGCCCTTTATAGTCAGTTTTTAACCTTTTTTTGGTAAATCTTAGTAATCTTTTACAAAAATCTTCTTCTCTGAAACTACTGGGCCAAATTAAACTAAGCTTTGCCACAATCATCATTGGGGTAATTTGTTTAAAAAATGTGTGGCGTGACCTGGCCAATCAACCAAAAAGTGCTACCGCTTATAATAGAACATAGGGGTAAAATGCAGTTTTTAACCGGATTTTTGTGACAAAAATGTCGGTTATTGATTTGGGGATGTAGGCCGGGCGGCCGGGCGGCCGGGCAGTCGGGCGGCCAGGCGGGGGGGGGCGGCAATCAAATGTTGTCCGTGCATTAACTCATTAACCGTTCAATCAAAGCTTTTAAAATTTTAATATGTTATTACTGACAACTATACGAAGGTCAAGTTCAATAATGGCGATTTTGACTTTTACCGTTCAGGAGTTATGGTTCTTAAAAGATTGAAAAATGGAGTTTCCAGTTGTGTCCGTGCATTTACGCATGAACTGTTCTACCAAAGCTTCCCAAATTTTAATATGTTGTTACTGATGACAGAATGGAGGTCAAGTTCAATAATGATGATTTTGACTTTTACCAATCAGGAGTTATGGTTCTTGAAAGATTTAAAAATGGTGTTTCCAGTCGTGTCCGTGCATTTATGCATGAACTGTTCTACCAAAGCTTTCGAAATTTTAATATGCTGTTACTGATGACAAAATGGAGGTCAAGTTCAATAATGACGATTTTGACTTTTACCGTTCAGGAGTTATGGTTCTTGAAAGATTGAAAAATGGTGTTTCCCGTCGTGTCCGTGCATTTTCTCCTGAACCATTCAACCAAAGCTTTTGAAATTTTAATATGTTGTTACTGATGACAAAATGGAGGTCAAATTTGATATTGACGATTTTCACTTTCACCATTCATCAGTAATGGTTCTTGTGATATTACCAGGACACAAATAAATGTTAATAAATCCGGTTTGCTGTCGTTGTGACAGCCTCTTGTTGGCTTATAACTCAAAAACCGAAGCATTAAGAGAAAATCTGACAGGGTTTAATTGTTTATCAGGTCAAGATCTATCTGCCCTGATGTTTTCACATGGATCGGACAACCCGTTGTTAGGTTACTGTCCTGAATTGGTAATTTTAAGGAAATTTTGCCGTTTTTTGTCATTATCTTGAATATTATTATAGATAGAGATAAACTGTATACAGCAATAACGTTCAGCAAAATAAGATCTACAAATAAGTTTACATGACCAAAATAGTCAATTGACCCCTTAAGGAGTTATTGCCCTTTATAGCTAATTTTTAGCTCACCTGTCCCGAAAGGGACAAGTGAGCTTATGCCATCACTTGGCGTCCGTCGTCGTCCGTCGTCTGTCGTCGTAAACTATTTCAAGAATCTTCTCCTCTGAAACTACTGGGCCAAATACTTTCAAACTTTAACTGAATGTGCCTTAGGTTATCTAATTTATAAATTGTAAAAAACCAAAGCATTTAGAGCAAATCTGACATGGTGTAATATTGTTTATCAGGTCAAGATCTATCTGCCCTGAAATTTTCAGATGAATCAGACAACCCGTTGTTGGGTTGCTGCCCCTGAATTGGTAATTTTAAGGAAATTTTGCTGTTTTTGGTTATTATCTTGAATATTATTATAGATAGAGATAAACTGTAAACAGGAATAATGTTCAGCAAAGTAAGATTTACAAATAAGTCAACATGACGGAAATGGTCAGTTGACCCCTTTAGGAGTTATTGCCCTTTATAGTCAATTTTTAACCATTTTTCGTAAATCTTAGTAATCTTTTACAAAAATCTTCTCCTCTGAAACTACTGGGCCAAATACTTCCAAACTTTAATTGAATGTTCCTTAGGGTATCTAGTTTGTAAATTGTATCCGAAGTTATGATCTATCAACAAACATGGTCGCCATTGCTAAAAATAGAACATAGGGGTCAAATGCAGTTTTTGGCTTATAACTCAAAAACCAAAGCATTTAGAGCAAATCTGACATGGGATAATATTGTTTATCAGGTCAAGATCTATCTGCCCTGAAATTTTCAGATGAATCAGACAACCTGTTGTTGGGTTACTGCCCCTGAATTGGTAATTTTAAGGAAATTTTGCTGTTTTTGTTTATTATCTTGAATATAATTATAGATAGAAATAAACTGTAAACAGCAATAATGTTCAGCAAAGTAAGATCTTCAATTAAGTCAATTTGACCAAAATTGTCAATTGACCCCTTAAGGAGTTATTGCCCTTTAAAGACTTTTTTCACAATTTGTTCATCATGTTGACTTACTTTAAAAAATCTTCTCCTTTGAAACTGCTGTATCAATTTCAGCCAAACTTAGGCTAAATGAGTTTCAGAGTATCTAGTATAAATTTTATATTTTATTTCCTTGTATGTCAAGAAACATAGCTCCTATGGCTAAAATAGAACATAGGAGAAAATGATTATTTTTTTTGGCATTTGAAGAAAATAGGACGATCCAAAAAACATTTAAATAAATTGAAAAGCCAAAATAATCATTGATGAGAGATTTAACCAAAAGAATTAAGGTGAGCGATTCAGGCTCTTGAGAGCCTCTTGTTAACATTTGTCATAAATTTTTGTAAATTTGTAGAAAATATTTTCCACTGTAATTACTGGGCCAAGTTCATTATAGACAGAGATATTTGTAGCAACAAGAATGTTCAGTAAAGTAAGATCTACAAACACATCACTATCACCAAAACACAATTATTTCATGAATTTATCCGTGTCCATTATTTAATATGCACAAGACCAAGGTGAGCGACACAGGCTCTTTAGAGCCTCTAGTTTATTTTATTTTTCTAGTAACCATAAGATAAAGTTCATTTATAGAAAAATATAGAGAAATCCTATATAAATGATTTAGACCCGCGAACCCCCTTAAATAATGTTGAAGTGATGGAGGAACCTGGAATAGTACACAGGAAAAACATCAACCTTTGGCATGAAAATCTAGTCAATTGAAATTGGAGTCGATGCACCTTGCCATAATTAGGGCTAGGGCTCATAACCTTAGTGTTTAAATTCTAGTAAACACTAGATAAATTGCTCAGACCACTGAGGTGCTGACAGATGCATGTTTAAGAATAAAATGCTTAATATGATATATTTTGTAGGTTTTGCAATATTTTTTGAATTGAAGCATTACAAACCAAAGAAAAAAGATGTTAGTACTAAGT
Organism: Mytilus edulis; assembly: GCA_019925275.1. Classification (NCBI taxonomy): domain Eukaryota; kingdom Metazoa; phylum Mollusca; class Bivalvia; order Mytilida; family Mytilidae; genus Mytilus; species Mytilus edulis. Next base: position 85,974,636 of record CM034350.1, read on the forward strand.
GCTGGGCCTTTATGGAGAAAGATGAAATCAAAGAGGGACAAGCTGCCTTAGAACTGTATGTATTTCATCTTATGTTATGTATATAAATAGACATCATTGCAATGACACAAAATCTCCCATGAAATCTAGGAGGCAACATACAGCCTTCATTATAAGTGTCTAAACAATATGTCAAGTTCTAAATCTTCTGTCTTTTCGAGAAAACTTGTAAACTTTATTAGTGTTTCATCAGTCTTTTTTAGCTCACCTGGCCCAAAGGGCCAAGTGAGCTTTTCTCATCACTTTGCGTCCGGCGTCCGGCGTCCGTCCGGCGTCGTCCGGCGTTAGCTTTTACAAAAATCTTCTCCTCTGAAACTACTGGGCCAAATCAAACCAAACTTGGCCACAATCATCATTGGGGTATCTAGTTTAAAAAATGTGTGGCCTGACCCGGTCAACCAACCAAGATGGCCACCACGGCTAAAAATAGAACAAAGGGGTAAAATGCAGTTTTTGGCTTATAACTCAAAAACCAAAGCATTAAGAGCAAATCTGACATGGGGGTAAAAATGTTTATCAGGTCAAGATCTATCTGCCCTGAAATTTTCAGATGAATCGGTCAATCGGTTGTTGGGGTTGCTGCCCCTGAATTGGTAATTTTGAGGAAATTTTGCTGTTTTTGGTTATTATCTTGAATATTATTATAGATAGAGATAAACTGTAAACAGCAATAATGTTAAGCAAAGTAAGATCTACAAATAAGTCAACATGACCAAAATGGTCAGTTGACCCGTTTAGGAGTTATTGCCCTTTATAGTCAATTTTTAACCATTTTTCGTTAATTAAAGTAATCTTTTACAAAAATCTTCTCCTCTGAAACTACTGGGCAAAATTAATCCAAACTTGGCCACAATCATCTTTGGGGTATCTAGTTTAAAAAATGTGTGGCATGACCTGGTCAACCAACCAAGATGGCCGCCACAGCTAAAAATAGAACAAAGGGGTAAAATGCAGTTTTTGGCTTATAACTCAAAAACCAAAGCATTTTGAGGAAATCTGACAGGGCATAAAAATGTTTATCAGGTCAAGATCTATCTGCCCTGAAATTTTCAGATGAATCGGTCAATCGGTTGTTGGGTTGCTGCCCCTGAATTGGTAATTTTGAGGAAATTTTGCTGTTTTTGGTTATTATCTTGAATATTATTATAGATAGAGATAAACTGTAAACAGCAATAATGTTCAGCAAAGTAAGATCTACAAATAAGTCAACATGACCAAAATGGTCAGTTGACCCGTTTAGGAGTTATTGCCCTTTATAGTCAATTTTAACCATTTTTCATAAATTAAAGTAATCTTTTACAAAAATCTTCTCCTCTGAAACTACTGGGCCAAATTAATCCAAACTTGGCCACAATCATCTTTGGGGTATTTAGTTTAAAAAATGTGTGGAGTGACCTGGTCAACCAACCAAGATGGCCGCCATCGCTAAAAATAGAACATAGGGGTAAAATGCAGTTTTTGGCTTATAACTCAAAAACCAAAGCATTTTGAGCAAATCTGACAGAGATAAAAATGTTTATCAGGTCAAGATCTATCTGCCCTGAAATTTTCAGATGAATCGGTCAATCGGTTGTTGGGTTGCTGCCCCTGAGTTGGTAATTTTGAGGAAATTTTGCTGTTTTTGGTTATTATCTTGAATATTATTATAGATAGAGAAAAATTGTAAACAGCAATAATGTTCAGCAAAGTAAGATCTACAAATAAGTCAACATGACCAAAATGGTCAGTTGACCCCTTTAGGAGTTATTGCCCTTTATAGTCAATCTTTAACCATTTTTCATAAATCCAAGTAATCTTTTACAAAATCTCCACTGAAACTACTAGGCCACAATCATCTTTGGGGTATCTAGTTTGAAAAATGTGTCCGATGACCTGGCCATTCAACCAAGATGGCCGCCACGGCTAAAAATAGAACATAGGGGTAAAATGCAGTTTTTGGCTTATAACTATGAAACCAAAGCATTTGGAGCAAATCTGATCAGAAGTTAAATTGTTAATCAAGTCAATATCTATCTGCCCTGAATTTTTCAGATGAATTGGACAACTGGTTGTTGGGTTGCTGCCCTCCAATTGGTAATTTTTAAAGAAATTTTGCCGTTTTTGGTTATCTTGAATACTATTATAGATAGCGATAAACTGTAAACAGCAATAATGTTCAGCAAAGTAAGATCTACAAATAAGTCAACATGACCTAAATGGTCAATTGACCCCTTAAGGAGTTATTGCCCTTTATAGTCAATTTTTAACAATTTTCATTAATTTGGTAAATTTATGTAAATTTTTACCAAATATAGTTCTCTGTTACTAATGGGCAAAGTTCATTATAGAATATAATTGTAAGAAGCAAAATCGTTCAGTAAAGTAAGAACTTCAAACACATCACCATCACCAAAATACAATTTTGTCATGAATCCATTTGTGTCCTTTGTTTAATATGCACATAGACCAAGGTGAGCGACACAGGCTCTTAGTTTTAATTCCATAAATGAAAAAAAGATAATCCATGACAAAGTTCCAGTTCATGAGCATGAAACATTGAAAATGAGCGTTTTAATTATATATAAAACGAGAAAAAAAATGCACAAGTCCTTTTTTTTTTAGAAATGGCAGCTAGAAGATTTGACTTGACATCATCCTTATATTTATTCTAAATCATTTGTTTTCACACACAAAATTTATTGCATTCTGGGAATTTTTTATTTGTATAACAAACTATCACAGAAAATGTCATGCTATAAATCATAAGAATTGATTGATTGCTAATTATTTAAAGTAAATTAGCAAATGTTTTAAGCATATTCAGGTTGAGAACAAATTAACAGTTAATACAATAGTAGGTTGTGCAAAGTAGTTGACCCCAATGAATTTGAATGAAAAGGCAAAAAATTTTAGACAACTATAAATGGAAGATGAGGGTTTAAAGGGTAGGGCAGAAAATTAGACATGCAACAGATCTTTAAACTCCTCAAAAAGTTGTTACAAGTGTTTTTAACTTGCAGAGAGCGAGGCAGTTTTCCCATAAAAAAATGAGTTAAAATTTACAAGTTAAAGAAAAAGGAAATTGCAAATCAATTGATGTGTCTTTTCACCTACCTTATTTTTTGTAGGACAGAATATTATAACTCAGTGATTGTTGGACATGCAATTTAATTTTTCCAGACTCCTTTTTAAGTTATTATAAATTCAGAAATAGTTGTGTGCTTTTACTATTGCACTTGTAGAACAAAGCACACAAATAATTGCAATTTCAGAAAAATCTTTCTTACAAATAGTGCAAGTTTTTACTGTTGTGAGACATATCCTGTCACAATTATTGCTATAATAAAAACATTTCCAAAATAGCTGAACCTTCATTGTGGGTCTCATTGGGGTCTAAGCCTGACACGGTATTGTCGTTTTTTTGTAAGCGTGACATGTGAAAGTCAAATTATTGTGTCGTGATAACGGGAAATGAGGTCTTGCGGGACCCAGGAAATGACCAAAAAATGAGAATTGCTTACTTACATAGTGTAAGCGGGATACAGGAATCTGACAAAACAGTATATGGGATCCGGGATCGGAACCCCCCAATGAGACCCTCTTCATTAGATGTAAATCAGTTAATTGTTATCATTTGATGTTTTTGGTTCCCTTTCAGATACAAGAAACCAACAGATTTCAAAAGGAAGAAGCTAAATCTTTTGACAGTAAAACCATTATATTTACACGTGAAGCTGTTGATTAATATCTAAATGTTTATTTACATTTAACTATATTACTATTTTATTATATATACATATCATTTTATATACAGATCTAATGAAGATTATTTTATTAAATTTTTTAAAGTTTATTAAGTAGTATTTTTTGTATTATTCCTTTTTCATAACAGAATTAATCTGTCAGTAATATTTTTTTAAAGTATTTTAAGTTTAATATAAGTATTATTTTTTGTTTTAATGGGAGATAACTGTTGATTGGACAAATGGATATAACTGCAATAAGTATTGTTATGTGTTATGTAAAACAGTTTGTATGGAATCCTAAGAACTATTATTATAGATGTAAAGCTAAAGACTAAGTACTGTAAACCAACTTATTTTCACGGATACTTTATTTCGTGTTTTACCCTTTGTAGACCATTTCGCGGCTATTTAATTTCACGATTTTCCGACTTGATGAAGCTCAATAAGGAATGGTCCAAATTTTACTAATTCCAAAATTTGCGACGATTTATATTTGCGTTATTTTTCTACCCTCGAAAGTCGTGAAAATAAGTTGGTTAACAGTAATTGTCTGCTGAAGCTTAAATAATTCTTAAGTGTTTTAGTTTAGATTTTTAGATGAGGCAATAGGACATTCTCTCTTCATCAAATTACTATATTGAATGTAATAAGTTTTGGAATTTTGGATCCTCAATGCTCTTCAACTTTATACTTGTTTTGGCTTTATAAATATTTTGATTAGAGCGTCACTGATGAGTCTTATGTAGACGAAACACGCGTCTGGCATACTAAATTATAATCCTGGTACCTTTGATAACTATTTTGACTGATATTTGATGAAAAGAAAACGATTGAAGAAAAACAAGTATCTGGGTTACATATATTAATTTGTAGTCTTCAGTTGTGTTTTCAGTTTTTACTTCTTCTGTCAGTAAATCAGTGACTATTCCAATACATGAAGTTTCTGCAATAAAATGCCAGGAAGCTAACTTTAACCGCTTATGGAATCCAAATCTGAATAAAGGATATATTAAACTCCTTTTTCAACTAAAAATATAGAATCTTTTAGTTTGTTAAACAGATGTGCATATATTGCAGATGTGCAATGTGGACAGGTTTTTAATTTTATTCAATTTAAACAAAATTACCAGTTGTTGATCTTAGTCAATTTTTTTTGGAAAATTCTCATACATGTACAGGTCTACTACAGGGTTTTTCAGTAAATGTCCTCTTGAAGTTATAAGCTATACATTTGTAAATTTTCCTAATAAATTGTATAGATACAGGATATTCATGTCCGAAGGATTTCAATTTAGTTTTGAAATTGTCAATTTTGGTGCAAATTTTCTAGACGGTACATAGTATCATCTTACTCTTTGTTATGTTTACAAGGCATTTTTCTTTGTAAACTGGTATTTTCATTTTGCCTCACAAACTTTTACCCAAGATTTTCTTAAGATGTGATATGTGAAGATATATGTAGAAAATTTATTCAAAATGAATTTAAAGTCATCTGCTGAGTTAAGGATTATAATATAGTGTTATTGATATTAAAAAAACAAAAACTTATGAATTTAAATTCCATTTTAAAATAATGTGAAAGCTGTTTGTTAGTGAAATCAAGGATTTGTATAGTAATAAAAATACAAATCCTTGGTGAAATCATTATTTTCTTACCTAGTTAGATTTTTATAGCTTTATATATTGTAAGTGTTCATAAGCATTGTTTGTTCAATCTTGTGGTGTTCATACCATTAAACTATCTGGTTGTAATAAAAAAAATACCATAAATATCTAAAAATCAGATCATCAGAACTTCTGACATGAAAATGAGGTATTAATTTTTGCACAGTTCATGTTTATTCACAATTTCATATGGTTTCTGTTCCAAAAGAGGAAATGAAGCTGTTTGCCTTATAAATTGAAGCATTTCAACAATTTATTATTAATAATTGATAGCTACCGGTAGGTATGAAAGTTAGTTGTAAGATCTATAAGATATTATAAATATTTGTGGAGATTGGAAGAATGAAAGTTTAAAAAGATTTAGATTTTATTTTAAAAATCATCAAATTTCAGTGAAAATTTGGTCCTAATAAGGCCTATAATACACCTTATCTTATAATTTCCATTGTGCAAGTAAATTCGTAGTAGTTAATTCAGCATTAAATAAAGTTTCATTCAAATAATTAGTAAAATTTCAGTGAAAATTTTGGTTAAATATTACCCATAATACACCTTACCTTTTAATTTTCATTGCACGAGTCATAGTAGATAGTTCAGCATAAGCTATGTGTTCAATAGGCAGAAAATCATACTGAGTGATGTCTTCCATTAATATGTTCTTTATAATCTTGTGTTCTCTCTATTACATTGTAGTTTTATTGTAGCTCTAGTTATTGTTATACATAATAAAAATGTTTTATATTAATCTTTTTTTCTGTATGAAATTTATAGTACATGAGTTTTGTCTCATTGGCACTCATACCGCATCTTCCTATATCTATAGAAAACACTTTTGGAATTACATTTATGCAAAAAGCTTGGAATGCAAATAAATTTGAAAAAAAACCAATCAGGGCAAAAATTGAAAACTATTTTAAATAAGGATGTTGGATGGTAGAAAAGGAACTCCAAAATCACCCCATAACCTTCATACCTTTGTTATTTAATTTTGCATACATCAAACAGACATACATTTATTGTCTCATTGGCAATCATACCACATCTTTTTTTATATACAACCATAAATGACCCGTAAACCTTGAAAAAAAAGAAAAAAAAACTTCCCACATCCAGCTAAATCGAAAAGATCATTGGAGACACTTAAATTGAATAAAATTCAGTACTAGATGCATTAGACATACATATAAGGCATTTCTAATAAACAATGGCAGTTGGAACATGTTGTAAGGCATTTCTAATAAACAATGGCAATTGGAACATGTTTTAATTTTGACTTATCTCCCATTGATAGGTATCTTGAAGTCACACCAACTTAAAACTTAAAACACTTGTTCATTATAAAGTGAGCTTTTAGAAATATATCACATTCTTATTTTTAATGTATGCATGTATTATGGTATACCAATGTCCGACTTTTAGTACGTTTGACAAATTTGTTTTTACCAATTCTCATGAAATTTCATCACAACAATAGGATTGCTGGAAGAAAACTCCCTTTCTATTTGTAGTTCCACAGTGACAGGTTTTTTAATGTTTGAATAAAGCAATTTTTCACATATTTGAAAATAAATCTAGAATGCCTGGATTAATCTGCCCAACAATATTTACACTATTGTTTTAGTTGATGAAAGGAAGTTTTTTTGGGAATATTTTTAATTTTCATGATTTATTGTTCCAGAGTTACAGAACTTTAATGGTCAGATTTAGGTAAAACTTTCATACTTAATACTTTAACATGAGTTTATTTGGATAGATTTACTCAAAACTTTACATAAATGTTGGAATGGGTGACCCAAAAACAACATCTGATTAAAAATAAATCCAATAAGTCATTCAAGAGTTTATGGGACTTTGACTGTATGGATAAATAAAAGGCAACTTTAAATGTCTTGCAGTAGCATGCTAGCATGCTTTGATCAAATTACTACTTATTTGTCCACAGATTTATATACAACACATCTAAAATTTTAGGTACTTTTGATAAACGTATTCTGAAAGTTTACCAATTTAACACTGTAATTAAATCTTTGGATATTTTTTTTCTATGTAAAAATGTTGATCAATAAATTAAAAAAATGCTAGATATTGCTATACAGCAAAAAAAAAAAAAAAATCACAATATAGATCCTATAATTTGGCATTGCACACTACAAATTTTTTCAGTCTCTGTTGATGATGTCTTCACACTAAATACATTTAATGTGTACCAATTGATATTTTAGTCTTATACATGTTTGTTGTCTCGCCAGATTACAGGACTTAATGAGTACAATATAAAGGCGGTGTTGGCATGAACTATTTTGCAGAAAGCTTTATATATTTTAGAAGGTTACTAGGAGACCTGAATTATTCATACCTTGTTTACAGATAATGTATGTAACGAAGTTTCTTTCTCTCCATTGTCAACCTCATTAGGGACTGCTTGAAATTAAATTTTCTTGTCAATTAAAAATAATTCACTGATTATGAGTAATACAATAATTATATTTGATAAAGGGGTTCCTTGTCACTTTTTCAGGTCTTTCAGGTAGGATTCTCATGGATCATTGGACATTGTATAGTTGTTTTTGTGATATCTCTCAGATACTATACTAGGGCTACTATATTTGGTGTATGGAATGATTGTAAGTTAATAAAATGTTCATCTAGCAGTTTTATCTGACCTTGACTTCATTTTCATGGTTCATTGGTGAAGGATAAGTTTTCATAATTTTGTAAGAATCAGATGCTTTAAGCAATAGGTCAATTATATTTAGTGTATGAAATGATTGTAAGATGTACATGTCTGTATGTCAAGGTTCATATGACTTTTATCGTATTTTCATGGTTCATTGGTCAATGCTAAGATTTTGTGGTTTGCTCTGTTTCTCCTGTAAGGTGTATAAAACTGACTGGCATTGTTCATTTGACTTTGACCTCATTTTCATAGAACATTGCTACATGTTGAGTTTATGTGATATGGTTAAACCTTCATATTACTTTCAACATATATTCATTGATAAGTAAAACAGGAGATATATTTAAGTGTGTGCACTCTTAAAATAAATTGTTATTGGCTTTGAACTAAACGTCAGTAACTGGGACCACACTCAGATGTGCATTGTGTTTTGTTAGTTGTTTTTGTGCTATTTATTGATCTGATAAGTTAAGCCCTTTTTAATGATTTTAGTGGTGTTTTTTTTATGTCTTGCTGTTTCACCAATGTCCAAGGTTAGGGGAAGGCTGGGCTGTGAGCCTGCAAGCATTTATTACCAAACCACTTTCTGTACATGCCTCTTCAGAGTCGGGAGCATGTTATTTTGTAGTTATGGTTTGTTACATATATCATTTAGACAGAAATCAGACAGATTGTGTTTTCATTTGAAATGTTATACATTTTTTTCAGGTTGAAACCTTTTAAATCTTTTACATTTTTTATATCTTTTATATAAGATTTAGGATGTAAGAATTGGAAATAACAAGGACAAGGAATTATTAGACATTTGCTTATCAATTTCCAAGAATTAAAAATGATTTCAAACTCAAATAATTCCTTTTTTTTAGTGTAAGTCAGCATTTGTTCTGAAATTAAAAATAGTATCTCAAATTATAACACTTTAAAAAAAAAATCTTGTGAGCTCAACCCTGTTTTTAGTGTTGTGCTCCTGTACTAAACTTTCTTTGGAATGTTATCTGTATAATTTTTTTTCTTGAAACATATTTGACTGTCCTTTTATAGCTGAAGTATTAAAATTTGGTGTCTATTTACTTTAAATTTCTTGCATCAGAGCTGAGTAATTGAATTAAGAGAGCTTATGGAAGGAGGGGTATTTAGAAATCTATTTTTCTGTCAATATGCCAAGTTGCACATAGAGGCTGGACAGGTAATAATAAACTTTACACATGTGTAGAATACTATCTGAGAATGTACATAGAGGAAAAGAGTCAAAACCCTTCATCTAAGGGAGATAATCAAATTTGTGATTCAGATGTATTTTTTTGTGAGTTTACTCATAGTCAAACATGTCTAAGTGGTCAGATAATCATATTTATGTACCTCATTATTGCAATATGTAATAATAGTCTCTGATAAGCTTAAATCTAGTTCTAGAATGGTACGAAGGATGGACATTAAGCAATATAATCCTGTTCCTACGTGTTATAGTAGAGATAATTGAATTTGTGATGTAGGAGATATCCTTTTGGGATTTCACTTCTAGTTCTTATTTGACTAGCTCATTCATGCAATAAAATAATTTTTATTCTAGTTCTTTGATTTTGTGGATGTTTCTCTTCTTGTACAAAATCTCCCAAAAGAACAAAAAATTATCTGTAGCCTCTAACAAGTCTTTTTCCAGTCAGTTTAACCACTTCTTACTTTTCATGAGCAGCACTGTTTTTAGGATCTGGTTACCCTTCAAGAGCATCATTAACCACTTCTTACTTTTCATGAGCAGCACAGTTATTAGGATATGGTTACCCTTCAAGAGCATCATTAACCACTTCTTACTTTTCATGAGCAGCACAATTATTAGGATTTGGTTAACCTTCAAGAGCATCATTAACCACTTCTTACTTTTCATGAGCAGCACAGTTATAAGGATCTGGTTACCCTTCAAGAGCATCATCCTATTCATCACTCTTTTCTTTTGGCTATTGTTTTATTTCTTTGACTTTGTTTTCGTTATAATGCCCTTGGTATTTTCTTTCACCTTTTCTGTTATCAGCCTGGGCAACAATTTTGATGTCACATATACAGCAGAATTTGCTTATTATTCCGTAGCTCCTGCTGTAAATTCTGATTTTTGTGGCAGTTGTACTTGTGCATGTTTTTGCTTCTGGTTTGCCTTAATTTACTGTCATATTCATTATGAATTTTCTGTCTGTTTCAATGCAGTTGCCCTTTATCTTGTTCTTGTTATTCTTCAATACTCATACAGGACTGAACTCTGAAAATGATGCTAATGTTGGAATGGTAGTTTAATATACTGTTTAAGGTTCAGTAGCAAATATTTCATGCATATAAGGGATAATAATACATTATTATTATATGAATATGAACCATACTCTTGTGTTGAAGGCCATACTTTAACATATAATTTACTTTTAAATCATTGTGACTTGGAAGCATTTGTCTCATTGGCACTCATAAGACATCTCCTTATTTCTATATTTGTACTGGATCATCACACTGAGCTGGATTTTTAATTGTGCTAGAGTATAAGATTAGTCATTAGGTAGAAACATGACCTTACTGGGACATGTTATCCTGACCAGAAACCAACTAGTCTTTGCTCATATTCTTGAATGCTGCTTAATTAGTGGAAAAGCAGCAAATACTTATACATTAATTTTTTTCACAAAAATGTTAAGATTGCTACTGCAAGAATGAGATAAGCATCGATTTTTGGCCTTTTAGATCGTACTATGTGATATGGGTTTTGCTCATACAGGCCATACAGTGACATATAGTTGTGAACTTCTACTTCAATTTGTCTCATTGGAAATCATAAAATTGAAAATGGAAATGGGGAATATGTCAGAGAGACAATAACCCGACCATAGAACAGACAACAGCAGAAGGTCACCAATAGGTCTTCAATACCACATCTTCTTATTTTCATATTCATATTTTTCACATTCTCTGCCTTTCCTTGCAAGGACATAAAACTACATTTGCTTATAAAACCTTTATATCACTTATTGTACTAAATATGAGAACTAATAACCACATGTAAACATTAAATTTTACCATATATAGTTTTTTCAAAAATTTGAGATAACACTAACAACCAGTTACTATAATGCTGAATAAGTCCTTTTTTTTTTTTTTTTTTTTTTTTTTATAAAGCTATGCAATAACAAGAGACTCTGAACCTTTAACTGATAAAATTACTTAGATTTATGGTCTAAATTTATCAATAACAAGAGACTCTGAACCTTTAACTGATAAAATTACTTAGATTTATGGTCTAAATTTATTCTTAACACAAATTTCATCAAAAATATGGTACAGGTCGTTTAAAAATGGAATGATTGAAATGCTGACATTCATAAAGCAACTTCTTGCAAACATTTTATAAAATGAAACAAACTTAACAATATGGCAAAATTTGAACTCAAAATAAGATGTAAATGAAAAATAAAAGAAAGCTCTTGTGCATAAAAACACTGCACATAAAATTATCAAAGAAAAAAAGCAAGCCCTTCTGAATTGATTCTTGTTAGAACAAAAGCAATTGTTGATTAGTTTAAAAAAGCTCTTTGCATAAGCATGAGTATTGTAAAAAAAACCAGCTACACAATTGCAGCTCTTTAGTTCTCTGATACAAGAGTATTATAAAAAGTAGCTACACAATAGTAACTCTTTATACCGGTATCTCTGATCCAAGAGTGTTGTAAAAATTAGCAAAAATGTATTTTGAGTTATTTGTCTAATTGGCAGAAAAGATATTGTAAAACCTTGGTTTATTCAAATCAAAGGTCTATGCAAAACCATGTGTACAGATTCATGTCTATAAAAGGTAAATGTATTAATGCACTTCACACGACTGTTCATTCAGACTAGTCTTGTTTGAGAACTTCTGGGGGCAAGACTGCAAGTTAGACCGGTTCCATCTGGTTCAATGTTGAGTGCTGTTACTACACCATCGTTCACTTCCATTGAAAATCTGTCAAAATAAATATTAGACATGTTCATTCTACAGGTTTACCTGAATGATTTACAATTTAGATCATTTGTTCAATTTGAATTTTAATACCTGACAATTTTAGTTTAAAACGAACAGATAGATTGTAAGTCATGTATGTTTTTTAATTTTAGTTCATTTATATGTTTTTGGAGTTATGTATTACAAACATCAGTCCATTTTCACTGAACTAGTAGTACACATTTTTGATAAGTGTCCAGTTGAAGTCCGCCTTCAGGTGGAGGATTTTCTTGCTGTGTTGAAGATCCATTGGTGGCCTTCTGTTTTTATTTACTCTTTGGTCGTGTTGTTCTCTCTTTGACACATTTCCCATTTCCATTCTCAAATTTATGCACCAAGTTATTAACCTTCGGATTAAATTTTAAAGGTTTTTCTTTCACACACTATATATTACTCTATTTATTTCACTTTGACTTGGCGGAGTTTAACCGATTTGCTCACAATACATCAGTCCATCTATAGATAGGTGTTTTAGAATAAACTCATCAATGAAGTGTTCAGTCATTGTTTGAAATTCCTTTGATGACACTGATAGGTGATTAGAAATAAGTAATAATTATAACGGCAATCTTTCTTATCACACACATCTTCAAATAGACTGTCCTTATGCAAACTAAAAAGTAAGCTCCGCCCGATCAGTTGAAATAACATTGGTAATACTAACCTCTTAGATCTTTTGGTTCCTAATGGACCACTCAAATCAACTTCCAAGTCTACAGCCTGAAAAAAAAGATATATAATATTTAATCATATGATAATTTCTAATGATTTCATTGGGGAGAACATGAGCTATTTCTATTACAGTCTGCACCACTTGCCACTAGTCTGATGCCCCAGGCTAGTAAAATTTATTAACATATTTAGTATTTGCAAAACTTTGTTTAAACACATTAAAAAAATGTTAGATTTTTGGTCTATGGACCAGTAGTTTTTTAGAAGTAGAATTTTAATTATTCATTATTTTTGTGATGTTTTTATACCACAAAAATGGCAATGAACAGGTCTTGAAAATGCAAAACGTAGCATCTTTGAATGCAGAATTCCAAATCTCAAATATAAAGACCATTGTATTTGTAAAATTGTATGATTAATTGACTTGGTGGTAACCCTTGGTTAGCAAAGATGAGAACAACTACAAGAGCAAGATTGGAACTCCAACTTGAGTGCTCAGACAGGCTATAGTGATGATGTGGATAAACTACACAGACCACAAGGTCCCCACAACATTATAAACAAATTTCTTTTTAAGAAAAAAAAAACTTTTTCGTGAAGTGTTTCAGCTTAAGTTATGTAAAAGGGGCCATCCCAAATGTGAAATTTTAATTACTGTAACAAACTTATAAATAATTCAGAAAATGTTTTAAAATCATTTCAAGTTGAACTTATAGTGATTTTCAAATAACCTGATACATGTACTTGCATAAATTAAAAAAAAGGCTTAACACAGCTATTCTAAATAATACCCTAATGTGTCAATCTGTCAATTCTAATGTGTTGAAACAAAAATAAAACCTAAATAAACCCCCCGATTGTAAAGGAAAGTGGATCGAATGAAACTAATACTGTATTACATATCTTTAGATCATTTCTATATTTAGAAGATTATATAAAGACAAAAGGAAGTGTATTAACATAAGTACTGTGAGGACTGTATAACCTAATATGTCATGATTGTGATAATCTCCTGAATTTTATTTGATACTTGCAACTGAACATTTAGCAGCTCAATTTTTTAACCCATATATCAAGGCATCTAACATAAAGGGATGCAAAGACAGCATAAATCTTATAAAAAAGAATGTGTGAATGTTAAAAAATGCCCCTTGACCATGCTGATGGAGCTATTCATATGTGTGAATGTTAAAAAATGCCCCTTGACCATGCTAATGGAGCTATTCATATGTGTGAATGTTAAAAAATGCCCCTTGACCATGCTAATGGAGCTATTCATATGGTTTATGCATAGACCTTTCACAAGTCCAAGGTCCATCTCCTAATTTACTGGAGCCCCGGTCCCTTTTCACCAATATCCATGAACCCCACCTGGTATATAACATAAGATGAATCATAAGTAATATTTCATCTTCTAAGCACAATGAGGAAAATTAGAATAAAAAATAATCTTCTTAAGCTTTAAAGGTACAATTGCATAAATATTAAAACTTGGAAAATGTACCAGAACCATGGAATTATTCATGAACGCAGATTTTCTTTTAAGGCAACTGCCTGGAGCATTGTGAAAATAACTCATTAAAAAATATGTCAAATTCAGGGGAATTAATCAAACTGGATTTGACTGCAGAATAACTAGTTATCCCAGTATTCTGTAAAATATCAGGAAAAAATAAATAGATATATCCTAATTGTTTCTACATACTTCCTTAAAATGACCACAATAATCTCATCCTAAAAATTTATTAAGTTTTGTTTCATTCATAAAAAAAAAAATTTCCTTGTACAATTTTTATAAAATAACAGTATATGTTTCTCCAAATATCTGGAAAACAAGTACGGTAACCTATATTTTAGAAATTAAATTATATTTTTTTACTTTTTTCTTCATCTATCATATTATAGAATAGATATAGGAAGATGTGGTGTGAGTGCCAATGAGACCACTCTCCATCCAAATAACAATTTAGAAAAGTAAACCGTTATAGGTCAATGTACGGCCTTCAACACAGTGCCTTGGCTCACATCGAACAACATGCTATAAAGGGCCCCAAAATTACTAGTGTAAAACCATTCAAATTGGAAAACCAACGGTCTAATCTATATAAAACTAGAGGCTCTCAAGAGCCTGTCTCGCTCACCTTGGTCTATGTGCATATTAAACAATGGACACAGATAAATTCATGACATAATTGTGTTTTGGTGATGGTGATGTGTTTGCAGATCTTACTTTACTGAACATTCTTGTTGCTACAATTATCTCTATCTATAATGAACTTGGCCCAGTAATTACAGTGGAAAATATTTTCTAAAAATTTACAAAAATTTATGAAAAATGCTAAAAATTAACTATAAAGGGCAATAACTCCTTAAAGGGTCAATTGATTATTTTGGTCATGAAACTTATTTGTAGATCTTGTTTTGCTGAACATTATTGCTGTTTACAGTTTATCTCTATATATTATAATATTCAAGATAATAACAAAAAACGGCAAAATTTCCTTAAAATTACCAATTCAGGGCAGTAACCTAACAACGGGTTGTCCGATTCATGTGAAAATATGAGGGCAGATAGATCTTGACCTGATAAACAATTTTACTCTGTCAGATTTTCTCTAAATGCTTCGGTTTTTTAGTTATAAGCCAAAAACTGCATTTTACCCCAATGTTCTATTTTTAGCCGTGGCAGCAATTTTGGTTAAATGGCCGGGTCACCGGACACATTAAAAAAAATTAAATACCCCAAAGATGATTGTGGCCAAGTTAAGAATAATTTGGCCCAGTAGTTTCAGAGGAGAAGATTTTTGTAAAAGATTTCTAAGATTTACGAAAAATAGTTAAAAATTGACTATAAAGGTCAATAACTCCTAAAGGGGTCAACTGACCATTCTGGTCATGTTGACTTATTTGTAAATCTAACTTTGCTGGACATTATTGCTGTTTACAGTTTATCTCTATCTATAATAATATTCAAGATAATAACCAAAAACAGCAAAAATTCTCTAAAATTACCAATTCAGGGGCAGCAACCCAACAACGGGTTGTCGGATTCATCTGAAAATTTGAGGGCAGAAAGATATTGACCTGATAAATAATTTTAGCCCGATCAGATTTGCTCTAAATGCTTTGGTTTTTTAGTTATAAGCCAAAAACTGCATTTTACCCCTTTGTTCTTTTTTTAGCCATGGCGGCTATCTTGGTTTGTTGGCCGGGTCGCGCCACACATTTTGTAAACTAGATACCCCAATGATGATTGTGGCCGAGTTTGGTTTAATTTGGCCCAATAGTTTCAGAGGAGAAGATTTTTGTATAAGTTAACGACGACGGACGACGACGACGGACGACGGTCGCCAAGTGATGGTAAAAGCTCACTTGGCACTTCGGGCCAGGTGAGCTAAAAATGAGAAACGAGAAACATGTATAAATTACATAAACAAAAGACAACTACTGTACATCAGATTCCTGACTTAGGACAGGTGCAAACATTTTCAGCGGGATTAAACGGTTTAATGATACCTAACCTTCTCCCTTTTTCTGAAACAATAGCATATCATCACAACATAGAAAAATACACGAGAAAATATCAATTGGCAGGCTTAACTCAATCAAGAATGTCTATTTTGGACGTAAAGGCATTTAAAATGTGAAAAAGGCAACAACAATAATTCAAATCAGTGCACCAAATTGCATTAAAAATACAAAACATGAGCAAATAACAAACCAAATATGAGATACATGTATTAAAGAAATGCTTGAGGAACCAATATTCCCAAGGTATCAATCAATATGGATATAGTCATACAAAACTGTCAAAAAGCTACATCAATTTTACAAACTGATCAAAATTAACAAATGTCATGCAAAAAGTGCAAAATCAGTATCTGAGTTACATGTATCCAAAATGGAATACATGTACTAAGTTTGAAGGAATATGAAAATAACAAAAGGTCCTGCTAAATTGTTGAACCTTTGATCGATTAATATAATTATAAGATTTGGTATGATTGCCAACGGGTCAACTTTTAACCAAAGACCATGTGACGTAGAAGTAAGCAACTACAGGTCTATAGCAACCTTCAACAATGAGCAAAACCCTGGCATATTGCATAGTAAGTTATAAAAAACCCTGACATGACAAATGTACAACAATTCATACGAGAAAACTAACTGTCTGACTTTAGAACAAAACAATAAACGATAAAATATGATTAACAGCAAAAATCAATAACCACCAAATTTGTAAGTTCACTGTATGTCCTCTTAGTGCAAAAAATATTTCTTAAATTCAGCATAACGTGTCAAAACGTCTACAGTGTTTATGAATTGACATTACAAAGTAATCAATTTGATTATGATAAGTTTGAGTTGTAGCAACATACAAAACTAAGAAAAACACCTATGCTGAAAATAATCGTGAAAAATTGATTTTTTCCCCCTGTACATGTCATCGTAATTTATTATCTTAATTAATGATCTTTGATAAAGATTACAAGGTCATTTCTAAATAAAATCTTTAACAGTCTTCTGCCCTTTTTAACAATTTCATTTCCAATGTTTTTCCTGAAAAATTCTACCAAAAAAAAACCTTTGGTAAGTGAATACAGTAGCAAATGCAAGAAAAATACATCCTTCTCTTCATATAAAAAAAGAAGATGTGGTATGATTTGCCAATGAAACAACTCTCCATAAGAGACCAAAATGACACAGAAATTAACAACTATAGGTCACCCTACTGCCTTCAACAATGAGCAAATCCCATACCACATAGTCAATTATAAAAGTACCCGAAATGACAATGTAAAACAATTCAAACGAGAAAACTTATGGCCTCATTTATGTTCACACTTCTGTTTCCATGGATCCAAATTGTCAAAGACTAAAATCTGTAATTGTATGACGTCAGAGAAGATAAACTAGTAGTTTTTATTTGATTGAAAAATCAAGGTACTTTATAGCAACCAATATAACAATTGATTATTTATTTCATGTCAATCATTTACCATGGTGATATAAATCTACAAGTACTAAGCAAATAAAATGCAAGTACAGAAGTATTTTATCCTTCTTGGGAGAATATTTTCGTGAACCATGATGACTTATGCCAACTGTACCCACTTCAACATGGAAATTCAAATATGAACAAAACATATAACTTTAGTCAACTCAAGTAGGAATTTCGTTTTTTAAACCACAAAAAAGTATTTTCATGTATACAAGGTTATCTGATCTACCCTTACTACATGTATTTCTTTTATCTAATAAGGATGTGAGAAAGCATTTATGTAGCATTTATGTAGTTGCTCAGACTATAACATTTAAATAAAACAAAGAACTACCGGTATATTCAATTGAAGTAGGCATGATATTTTTTTAAAGACCACAAAATAGTACATTCGAGTGTAAGGTTATCTGGTGTACCCCTTACTACATTACTTTTCTTTTTATCTTATAAGGATGTTGTCAAAGCATATATGCATTTGGCTAGACTATAATAGTTTTTAAACAGGCTAAAAAATTAACAATCAAACTGTTTCTAATCAAAATAAATCTGTATAAATAAAAACAATTTTGCATTTCGCAAGTTATTTGTTTGTTTTTATTCTTATTTTTAATGTATACATGTATTATGGTATACCAATGTCCGTCTTTTAGTATGTTTGACAAATTTGTTTTTACCAATTCTCATGAAATTTCATCACAACAATATGATTGCTGGAAGAAAACTCCCTTTCGATTTGTAGTTCCACAGTGACAGGATTTTTAATGTTTCAATTTTTCACATATTTGAAAATAAATCTAGAATAAATAAAGGCAACAGTAGTATACCGCAGTTCAAAACTCATAAATCCATGGACAAAAAACAAAATCAGGGTAACAAACTAAAACTGAGGTTAAATATAACTGGAGAACAACGACACAACATTAAAATGTAACACACACATAGAATGCCTGGATTAATCTGCCCAACTATTGACATTATTGTTTTAGTTGATGAAAGGAAGTTTTTTTGCAATATTTTTAATTTTCACGATTTATTGTTCCGGAGTTACATAACTTTAATGGTCAGATTTAGGTAAAACTTTCATACTTTGTACTTAAACATGAGTTTATTTGGATAGATTTACTCAAAACTTTACATAAATGTTGGAATGGGTGACCCAAAAACAACATCTGATTAAAAATAAATCCAATAAGTCATTCCAGAGTTTATGGGACTTTGACTGTATGGATAAATAAAAGGCATTTTTAAATGTCTTGCACTAGCTCTAGTTTGCTTTGATCAAATTACTACTTATTTGACTATAGATTTATATACAACACATCTAAAATTTTAGATCCTGTAGATAAACGTATTCTGAAAGTTTACCAATTTAACACTGTAATTAAATCTTTGGATATTTTTTTTCTATGTAAAAATGTTGATCAATAAATTAAAAAATTGCTAGATATTGCTATACAGCAAAACAAAATCACAGTCCCTACAATATAGATCCTATAATTTTGCATTGCACACTACAAATATTTTCAGTCTTTGTTGATGATGTCTTCACACTAAATCCATTGAATGTGTACCAATTGATATTTTATTCTTGTACATATTTGTTGTCTCGCCAGAATACAAGACTTAATGATTACAATATAAAAACGGTGTTGGCATGAACTAATTTGCAGAAAGCTTTATATATTTCAGAAGGTTACTAGGAGACCAGAATTATTCATACCCTGTATACAGATAACTTATGTTACAAAATTTCTTTCTCTCCATTGTCAACCTCATTAGGGACTGAAATTAAGTTTTCTTGTCAATTAAAAAAAATCTGACTGATTATGAGTAATAGGATAATTATATTTGATATAGGGGTTCCTTGCCACTTTTTCAGGTCTTTCAGGTAGGATTCTCATAGATCATTGGACAATGTATAGTTTGTTTGGATATCTCTCAGATACTATACTAGGGCTACTATATTTGGTGTATGGAATGATTGTAAGTTATTTTAAAATGTCCATCTAGCAGTTTTATCTGACCTTGACTTCATTTTCATGGTTCATTGGTGAAGGATAAGTTTTCATAATTTTGTAAGAATCAGATGCTTTAAGCAATAGGTCAATTATATTTAGTGTATGAAATGATTGTAAGATGTACATGTCTGTATGTCAAGGTTCATCTGAATTTTATCGTATTTTCATGGTTCATTGGTCAATGCTAAGATTTTGTGGTTTGCTCTGTTTCTCCTGTAAGGTGTATAAAACTGTCTGGCATTGTTCATTAGACTATGACCTTATTTTCATAGAACATTGCTAAATATTAAGTTTATGTGATATGGTTAAACCTTCATAATACTTTCAACATATATTCATTGATAAGTAAAACAGGAGATATATTTAAGTGTGTGCACTCTTGTAAATAAATTGTTATTGGCTTTGAACTAAACTTCAGTAACTTGGACCACTCTCAGATGTGTATTGTGTTTTGTTAGTTGTTTTTGTGCTATTTATTGATCTGATAAGTTAAGCCCTTTTTAATGATTTTAGTGGTTTGTTTTTATGTCTTGCTGTTACACCAATGTCCCAAGTTAGGGGAAGGCTGGGTTGTGAGTCTGCAAGCATTTGTTACCAAACCACTTTCTGTACATGCCTCTTCAGAGTCGGGCATGTAATTCTGTAGTTGTGGTTTGTTACATATATCATTTAGACAGAAATCAGACAGATTGTGTTTTCATTTGAAATGTTTTACATTTTTTAAGGTTGAAGCCTTTTGAATCTTTTATATTTTTTATATCTTTTATATAAGATTAAGGATGTAAGAATTAGAAATAACAAGGAATTATTAGACATTTCTTATCAATTTCCCAGAATTAAAAATTATTTCAAACTCAAATAATTCCTTGTTTTTTAGTGTGAGTCAGCATTTGTTCTGAAATTAAAAATAGTATCTCAACTTATAACACTTTAAAAAAAAATCTTGTGAGCTCAACTCTGTTTTTAGTGTTGTGCTGCTGTACTAAACTTTCTTTGGAATGTTATCTGTATAATTTTTTTTCTTGAAACATATTTGACTGTCCTTTTATAGCTGAAGTATTAAAGTTTGGTGTCTTTTTACTTTAAATTTCTTGCATCAGAGCTGAGCAATTGATTTAAGAAAGCTTATGGAAGGAGGGGTATTTAGAAATCTATTTTTCTGTCAATATGCCAAGTTGCACATAGAGACTGGACAGGTGATAATAAACTTTACACATGTGTAGAATACTATCTGAGAATGTTCTCAGAGGAAAGAGTCCAAGACCTACATGTAAGGTAGATAATCAAATTTGTGATTCAGAGATATTTTTTTGTGAGTTTACTCATAGTTAGACATGTCTAAGTGGTCAGATAATCATATTTATGTACCTCATTATAACAATATGTAATAATAGTCTCTGATAAGCTTAAATCTAGTTCTAGAATGGTACCAAGGATGGACATTAAGCAATATAATCCTGTTCCTACGTGTTATAGTAGAGATAATTGAATTTGTGATGTAGGGGGTATCCTTTTGTGATTTCACTTCTAGTTCTAATTTGACTAGCTCATTTATGCAATAAAATAATTTTTATTCTAGTTCTTTGATTTTGTGGGTGTTTCTCTTCTTGTACAAAATCTCCCAAAAAGATTTTTTTTTATCCGTAGCCTCTAACAAGTCTTTTTCCAGTCAGTTTAACTACTTCTTCATGAGCAGCACAGTTATAAGGATCTGGTTACCCTTCAAGAGCATCATCCTATTCATCACTCTTTTCTTTTGGCTATTGTTTTATTTCTTTGACTTTGTTTTCGTTATAATGCCCTTGGTATTTTCTATCACCTTTTCTGTTATCAGCCTGGGCAACAATTTTGATGTCACATATACAGCAGAATTTGCTTATTATTCCGTAGCTCCTGCTGTCAATTCTGATTTTTGTGGCAGTTGTACTTGTGCATGTTAATTGCTTCTGGTTTGCCTTAGTTTACTGTCATATTCATTATGAATTTTCTGTCTGTTTCAATGCAGTTGCGCTTTATCTTGTTCTTGTTATTCTTCAATAATCATACAGGACTGAACTCTGAAAATGATGCTAATGTTGGAACGGTGTTTTTAATATACTGTTTAAGGTCCAGTAGCAAATATTTCATGCATATAAGGGATAATAATACGTTATTATTATATGAATATGAACCATACTCTTGTGTTGAAGGCCATACTTTAACCTATAATTTACTTTTAAAACATTGTGACTTGGAAGCAGTTGTCTCATTGGCACTCATAAGACATCTCCTTATTTCTATTTGTACTGGATCATCACACTGAGCTGGATTTTTAAATGTGCTAGAGTATAAGATTAGTCATTAGGTAGAAACATGACCTTACTGGAACATGTTAGCCTGACCAGAAACCAACTAGTATTTGCTCATATTCTTGAATGCTGCTTAATTAGTGGAAAAGCAGCAAATACTTATACATTATTTTTTTTTTACAAAAATGTTAAGGTTGCTACTGCAAGAATGAGATAAGTATCAATTTTTGGCGTTTTATATCGTACTATGTGATATGGGTTTTGCTCATACAGGCCATACAGTGACATATAGTTGTGAACTTCTACTTCAATTTGTCTCTAGTGGAAATTTGTCTCATTGGAAATCATAACAACCCGACCATAGAACAGACAACAGCAGAAGGTCACCAATAGGTCTTCAATACCACATCTTCTTATTTCCATATTCATATTTTTCACATTCTCTGCCTTTCCTTGCAAGGACATAAAACAACATTTGCTTATAAAACCTTTATTTCACTTATTGTACTAAATATGAGAACTAAAATAACCACATGTAAACATTAAATTTTACCATATATAGGTTTTTTTCAAAAATTTAAGATAAAACTAACAACCAGTTACTATAATGCTGAATAAGTCTCTTCTTCTTTTTTTTTTTTAAAGCTATGCAATAACAAGAGACTCTGACCCTTTAACTGATAACATTACTTAGATTTATGGTCTAAATTTATTCTTAACACAAATTTCATCAAAATATATGGTACAGGTCCTTTAAAAATGGAATGATTGAAATGCTGACATTTATAAAGCAACTTCTTGCAAACAATTTATAAAATGAAACAAACTTAACAATATGGCAAAATTTGAACTCAAAATATGATGTAAATGAAAAGTAAAAGAAAGCTCTTGTGCATAAAAACACTGCATATAAAATTATCAAAGAAAAAAAGCAAGCCCTTCTAAATTGATTCTTTTTAGAAAAAAAAAGCAATTGTTGATTAGTTTAAAAAAGCTCTTTGCCTAAGCAAGAGTATTGTAAAAAAATACCAGCTACACAATCGCAGCTCTTTAGTTCTCTGACATAAGAGTATTGTAAAAAGTAGCTACACAATAGTAACTATTTATATCTCTGATCCAAGAGTATTGTAAAAAATTGAAAAAATGCATTTTGTGTGGCTTGAGTTATTTGTCTAATTGGCAGAAAAGATATTGTAAAACCTAGGTCCATTCAAATCCAAGGTCTATGCAAAACCATGCGTACAGATTCATGTCTATAAAAGGTAAATGTATTAATGCACTACACACGACTGTTCATTCAGACTAGACTTGTTTGAGAACTTCTGGGGCGAGACTGCAAGTAAGACCAGTTCCGTCGGGTTCAATGTTGAGTGCTGTTACTACACCATCGTTCACTACCATTGAATATCTGACAAAATAAATATAAGACATGTTCATTCTTCAGGTTTACCTGAAAGATTTACAACTAAGACCATGTGTTTAATGTTTAAATAAATTTTAATACCTGACAATTTCAGTTTCAAAAGAACAGATAGATTGTAAGTCTAATGTTTTTTTAATTTTAGTTCATTTATATGTTTTGGAGTTTAGTATGATGTCAATTTTCACTGATCTAGTACACATTTTTGTTTAGGGACCAGCTGAAGTCCACCTCAGGGTGCAGGATTTTTTTCTATGACTATGTTAAAGACCCATTGGTGGCCTTTGGCTGTTTTATGCTCTTTGGTCAGGCTGATGTCTCTTTTGACACATTCCCCATTTGGATTCTCAAAATCTATGCACCATGTTCATGACCTTTCGATAAAATTTTAAATGTTTTTCTTTTACATACTATATACTAACCTCTTAGATCTCATGCTTCCTAATGGACCACTCAAGTCAACTTCCAAGTCTACAGCCTGAAAAACAAAGATATCATATTCAATCACATGATACCCTGGTAATTTCTAATGATTTTATTAGACAGAACATGGGTTACTTCCATTACACTCTGCACCGCTAGCCACTTGTCTGATGCCCCTGACTAGTAAAATTGTAATCAGACTAGTAAGTATTTAAATAAAATTTGTTTATGCAAAGAAAAATGTTGGAATATTAGTCTTTGTTTGGACTCTAGCAGTTGGAAAAGATTTCGGTGCAGACTGCCATTACAGAATTCATGTGGAATTTGAACCAGATGCTCCGCTGTTGAATATTAATCCCCTCAAAAAAAATTATCTGAAATCTTTTTGTAGGCAGCATTCAAGAAATCCTAAATATCAATCTTGTTTTCTTGTGCCAAATGTTAAACTATGACAATAATAAATGGATACAAACACTTTTGATTTATTGATTGCTGGTGCTAAAATCCCATATTTTCGTGGCTGTAAGTTTTTATTGGTGAAGGAAACCAGAGTGCCTGGAGAGAATCATCCATCTTCAGATAGAAAACTGTAAATCCTTTTCAATTAAGACTGGAGTCAAGCATACCTCATCTTTGCAAGCCAAGGGTCAGGATCCAGTCCACTCTTCTCCACAAGAAAAAGGGAATGGATCATATCCCTTTGCTAGCAAAGATAATCCAACCTGCAACAGCAGGTTGGAAACTCACCTCAGTGCTTCCAGGCTATAATGAAAACTAGAGAAACTACTAAGACCACAAGGTCCCCACAAAGATACAGTTCTTTTAACAAATTCAAAATTAAAAGCAGTTTTTTTTTAAGTGTTTAAAAGGACCCATCCCAAATGTGAACTATTCATTGCTATTTCAAACTTATAAAAGACTTTTAAATACCATTTCAATTAATTGTGATTTTCAAAAAACCAGAAACATGTTCTTGCATAAATCTAAAAAAAAAGAGGATAAAATATTCCAAATAATACCCTTATGTGTCAAATTAACTGTCAATCCTAATGTGTTGAAACAAAAATAAAACCTAAATAAACCCCACAATTGTGAATGAAAGTGAAATGAAACTGAAACTGTATGAGTTGACGTATCTTTAGTTACTATATACAGAAAATAAAGACAAAAGGAAGTGTATTAACATAAGTACTGGCACGACTGTATAATCTAATATGTCACGATTGTGTTAATCTCCTGAATTTTATGTAATACTTGCAACTGGACATTTAACGGCTCATATATCAATTCATCTAATATAAAGGGATGCAATGACAGAGTAATTCTTATCAAAAGAATGTAAGAATGTTAAAAAAATGACTCTTGATCATGCTGATGGAGCTATTCATAGGATTTACGCATAGACTTTTTAAAAGTCTGAAGTTCATCTCCTAACTTACTTGCATGGTTTTATGAGAATAAACTATCTACTGGAGAATCCCCTTTTATCAATATTCATGAACCCCACCTGGGTATATTGATTGTAACTGTAATAAACATAAGATGAATCATAAGTAATCTTTCATCTTTAAAGCAGAAAGAGGAAACTTAGAATCAATTAAAGTTTTCATAAGCTAATTTAAACTTACAATTGCAAAAATAAGAAACTTGGAAAATTAAGATGTACCAGAGCTATGGAATTATTTATCAATCACAGAATATATTTTTGGAAGGGAACTGCCTGGAGATTTGTGGAGATTTCTTCCTAAAACTATATGTCAAATTCAGGGGAATTAATCAAACTGGATTTGACTAAAGAGCAACTAGTTATCCCAGTATTCTGTAAAATATCAGGAAAAAATAAATAGATATGTCCTAATTTTTTTCTTCATACTTCCTTAAAATGGTTGACAACAGTAATCTCATCCTAAAAAATTATCAAGTTTTGTTTCATATATAAAAAAAAATTCCGTTAACAATCTTTATAAAATAACAGTATATTGTGTATATATTTCTCCAAATATCTGGAAAGCAAGAAGATAATCTATATTTTAGAAATTAAATTATAATTTTTACTTTTTTCTTAATCTATCATGATGTCTATTTTGGACGTAAAGGCATTTAAAATGTTAAAAGGCAACAACATCAATTCAAATCAGTGAACCAAATTGCATTAAAAATACAAAACATGAGCAAATAACACACCAAATATGAGATACATGTAT
The DNA here is from genome assembly GCA_019925275.1 of Mytilus edulis. Classification (NCBI taxonomy): domain Eukaryota; kingdom Metazoa; phylum Mollusca; class Bivalvia; order Mytilida; family Mytilidae; genus Mytilus; species Mytilus edulis. Next base: position 86,000,781 of record CM034350.1, read on the forward strand.
TAAACAAATGCCTTAAGAACCAATATTTCCAAGGTATCAATCAATATGGATATAGTCATACAAAAATGTCAAAAAGCTACATCAATTTTACAAACTGATCAAAATTAACAAATGTCATGCAAAAAGTGCAAAATCAGTATCTCATGTATCTGAGTTACATGCATCCAAAATGGAATACATGTACTAAGTTTGAAGGAATATGAAAATAACAAAAGGTCCTGCTAAATTGCTGAACCTTTGATCGATTAATATAATTATAAGATTTGGTATGATTGCCAATGGGTCAACTTTTAACCAAAGACCATATGACGTAGAAGTAAGCAACTACAGGTCTATAGCAACCTTCAACAATGAGCAAAACCCTGGCATACTGCATAGTAAGTTATAAAAAGCCCTGACATGACAAATGTAAAACAATTCATACGAGAAAACTAACTGCCTGACTTAGGAACAACAATAAACTAATATGATAAACAGCAATAATCAACAACCACCAAGTTCACAGTATAACCTCTTAGTGCAAAAGATATTTCTTAAATTCAGTATAACGTGTCAGATTGTCTACACACGTAATGGGCAAACAGTGCTTATGAATTGACTTTACAAAGTAATTAATTTGATTTTGATAAGTTTCAGTTGTAGCAACATACTAAACTAAGAAAAACATCTATGCTGAAAATAACTGGGAAAAATTGATTTTTCCCCCTGTACATGTCATCATAATTTATTATCTTTATTAATAATCTTCAAAAAAGATTACAAGGTCATTTCCAATCAAATCTTGAACAGTCTGCCCATTTTAACAATTTTATTTACAGTGTTCCTTGAAACGGGTTTTTAATGTAAGGGTACAACATTTTCCCCTGAAAAATACTACCCCACATTTGAGCCAATACAGTAGAAATGGAAGGATTTTTTTTGTTTTTCTGTGGAAAATAGAAGGAATTTTTTGTCTTTTTCTATGTGTTTACACTTTGGTTTCCATGGAAACAAATTGACAAAGTCTAACATTTATTGATGTATGACGTCAGAGAATTTGAATAAGTGGTTCTCATTTGACTAAAATATCAAGATACTTCCTAGCAACCACTGTTACAATTGATTTTTATTATTTTGTCAATCATTTACCATAGTGATATAAATCCAGAAGAACTACGTTTGTACTAAGCAAATAAAATTATAAGAACACAAAGCTTTGATCTTTCTTGGGAGAACATTTGCACCATAACTTTGATGACTAATGCCAACATACCCACTTCAACATGGAAAATCAAATATAAACAAAATATATAACTTTATACAACTCAAGTAGGAATGATATTTTTTTAAAACCACAAAAAAACGTACGTTCATGTGTGTAAGGTTATCTGATCTACCCCTTACTACATGTTTTTCTTTTCTTTTTATCTAATAAGGATGTAGTCAAAGCATATATGCAGTTGCTTAAACTATAAATCTTAAATAAAACAAAGAACTACCAGTATATTCAATTCTAGTAGGCATGATTTAATTTAAAGACCATAAAACAGAACATTCGTAAGTGTAAGGTTATCTAATCTACTTCTTTCTACATTGTCTTTTTTTTTTTTTTTTTTTTTATCTTATAAGGATGTATGAGGTAGTCAAAGCATATAATGTAGATGTTTAGACTATAACATTTAACCCTTTAACCCCCAATCCCACCTGTAGGCGTGATGGCGACAACCATTCTTTGATGGCCCGTATGACCCTCCATACTTTTTTTGAACTGCCCCAGCTGAACTGTCATGATAGCAGGGACTTCAACCAAGCAGTTCATGGTCAATCAACTCTTCTCAGATGTCTGTTCATGAAAATATGGCACTTTGAAAGCCGTTTAAGAGTTCAAAATCGGAAAAACATTAAAAGTAGCCAAAATGCGGTGGGGGTGGGCATCTTTTGATGGCCACTACGTAACTGGAAGTGACTGTTGGCAAAAACTATTATCATATATGCATGCATAGGTGGTATAGGAACACGACAAGGTATACTATGGCCAATAGGAATCTAGTCTGTAAAATCTAGGTCACCGTTTTGTCAAAAATCCATAAAACGGACATTTAGGCAGACCTGACTTGACAATAATAATTCCCAAGCAAGACACTGAAGTCCAATATACTCCCAGCTAGCATGAATGGACTACTGTAACTATAGGGTAATACTTGAATGACAAAAAACACAGTCGTGTCAGTGTTCACCTCTCAAGGTCGTTTTGAAATCGGAAAATAGACGGAAAATCACCATTTTTCACTGGGGGTGGGTTCAAACCCACGAGAAAATAACTTCTTTCTACATTGTCTTTTTTTTTTTTTTTTTTTATCTTATAAGGATGTATGAGATAGTCAAAGCATATAATGTAGATGTTTAGACTATAACATTTAACCCTTTAACCCCCAATCCCGCCTGTAGGCGTGATGGCGACAACCATTCTTTGATGGCCCGTATGACCCTCCATACTTTTTTTGAACTGCCCCAGCTGAACTGTCATGATAGCAGGGACTTCAACCAAGCAGTTCATGGTCCATCAACTCTTCTCAGATGTCTGTTCATGAAAATATGGCACTTTGAAAGCCGTTTAAGAGTTCAAAATCGGAAAAACATGAAAAGTAGCCAAAATCCAGTGGGGGTGGGCATCTTTTGATGGCCACTACGTAACTGGAAGTGACTGTTGGCAAAAACTATTATCATATATGCATGCATAGGTGGTATAGGAACACGACGAGGTATACTATGGCCAATAGGAATCTAGTCTGTAAAATCTAGGTCACCGTTTTGTCAAAAATCCATAAAAACGGACATTTTGGCAGACCTGACTTGACAATAATAATTCCCAAGCAAGACACTGAAGTCCAATATACTCCCAGCTAGCATGAATGGACTACTGTAACTATAGGGTAATACTTGAATGACAAAAAAACAAGTCGTGTCAGTGTTCACCTCTCAAGGTCGTTTTGAAATCGGAAAATAGACGGAAAATCACCATTTTTCACTGGGGGTGGGTTCAAACCCATGAGGATTAAAATAACAACAAAGAACTTAAAAAAATTCAAAACAAAGAACTACCGTTATATTCAATTCAAGTATGCATGTTATTTTTTAAAGAGCAAAAATAGTACATTCGTGTTTGTAAGGTTATCTGGTGTACCCCTTACTACATTATTTTTCTTTTTTATCTTATAAGGATGTAGTCAAAGCATATATGCATTTGGCTAGACAATAAAAGTTATAAAAAGGCTTATATATTTATAATCAGACTGTTTCTAAAACGAATTTAATCTGTATAAATAAAAACAATTTTGCATGATGAGTTTGCATTTTGCAACTAATTTTCGATTTGACCATGTGAATTAGACATGTAATGTTTGTAAAAAAAATCAATTTTGCATTTTGCAACTTATTTGTCATTTTATTTTATGAAATAGACATGTGATGTATGTTAAAAATAAGTTTGTATTTTGCAACTTGTTTGTCAAGTTCAACCTTGTGAAATAGACATATGAAGTATGTTCAAAAATAAGTTTGCATTTTGCAACTTATTTGTCTATTTTTAGTTTGTATACCATATATGATATAGACTGATATAGACATGTGACGTAAATATCATGTTGTACATTGTATATATTGATCATGACAAGGAAATAAAGACTGAAACTGGAAGTATTTACAAAATATTGCTCCTCCCTTTAGTCAAGTGCTTTTTCTTTATAAAGACATATAATGGGTTCAGTGGTTTATTTTCAGTGTCATACTCTTTCAGGACCTGGATGAGGAAATCTTCCGTTCTAGGTTCATTAATCATTTGTACATTTTTTCTGTATATTAATTTGTTAATATTCAAGTCTTGTAACTTTAATTATCTTAAACTTATTAACCTCTTTAAAAATATTTTCATTCTTTAACTATTTATTTCTAATTCATCAATATTAAAGGTCATTATTTGATATAGTTACTAAAGTTCTATATTAAGCAAATGCCATCTAGAGCCTCATTTTTAAAGACGTCACTACTGTATATATTTAGTCATAAGTTTTATTATCTGATGATGCTATCAAGCATGAATCATTTACATATACTATTTTTAAACTTTTGGAATTCTACCCTAAAAATATATAAACAAACAGACAAAGAAAATTTTCAGTCATAAATTGTAAGATGCTAGGATTGTAATCATAGAAGAGATACCAACCTCAATCTCGTGTGATTATAAAAGGAATTTTTCCAGGTGACTAAATTTCATATGCAATTATGGAGAGATGCAACTCACAAGTGAAAATTTCATGTCAGCTTTGCGACAGATCAGAAAATCTCAAATGGCGCTGCATAGACTGTAGGATTACTATTTGTGATAGCTGCAGCGTAGTTCATTCCCGAATCCCTTTTGGTTCAGAACATATGGTAGTGAAATTTGGAGACATTTCTACATGTAATATGGAATTACGTTTAGAGGAAGAAATCAAGAAAATGACATGTAAGAAACATAACAAAGAGACTTACACATTCTTTTGTCGATCATGCAACTTTTTGGTTTGCACAAACTGTATTTTTGATATCCAGTCAGATCACAACCTGCATGACCTTGCAGAGATTTCAAAATTTGTAAGTGAAAATTTCACAAATGACACAAACACATCTGAAGAGGACACAAAAAAAAAGTCGTTCACAGATTCTGGATATGACGATAAAATCATTCACCAATTGGAAAGTCAAGGTAGTTCTGACAATACTTTTTGCATGCTGATGAAAGATTTTGAAGTTGTTCACACCGTCAGCACACATTTACCATCAATTAATAAAATGACCATATCAAATGACGACGAAGCTTATGTTTGCAGTATTGACAGAAACAGTATAGTGAAATTAAACCTGAACTCAACTGGATTTTTTAAAAAGAAGCTAAAGCGTTCTAAATCAAAACAGTTGGAGCAAACTGAAGGCTTCCAGCCAATTGATATCACAGTTAATTCCAATGGAGATGTACTCTTTTTGTCAAGGTTTGATAAATGTCTTAAATCCGTAACAAAAAACTCTCAAGGGAAAAGACAAGTGTCTGACATTCGTAGCTTTCATCCTCTTGAACCAATCTGTATTCACTGCGAAAACGACAGAAATGGAAAAATTTGGATAGGTCTTACCGAAGGAGATTCTGACTTTGAAATTACAGAAAGAAGCATTCGTCAAGTTGTTGCCTTAAATCAGAATGGCAAGTTGTGTAATAAGTTGGAATTTTCAAAAGCACAAAGAAAACTTTTTACGTTGCCATGGACAATTAAAAACAATAAAGACAAAGGAATCTGTGTTATTGACAGAGTCAGTCAAACTGCTGGAAGAGTTATTTCCCTTGATGAGGACGGCCACTTGATGTGGATCTACACCGATCTTCATTCAAGTTTTAGTGAGCACCCATTTAATCCATCTGATCTAGAGATCACAAATTCTCAAAACGTTATTGTGTCAGATGCCGCGAACAATGCATTTCATGTTCTTAACAATACTGGTGATCTTATCTTCCATCAATCATCAATTCATTTAGGAATACAGATGCCTTGTAGCTTGAACATTGATAAAACTGGGCATTTATGGGTAGGCTGTCTGTGTGAAGCCAATTCAAGAGATAGGGTTGGAAAGATTTATAAAATCCAAATTGCTGGAATATAGTGATTTAGGTTCTGGTTAAGTTTATTCCTTGGAATTAATGAACTTAATAAACTTTTTAACAGTCTATCAGTTTTGTTTTGATTCTAATATTGTACAAAATTGAAAAAATATATAAAATAGAAATAACAATAGTCTTCTTGTGTTTCTTTTTCCTTTTCAGATATAAACATTACAAAAATTCACTTAATTTCCTTTTAGGAAAGAAGTAACATCAAAACTTCATTTACAAAACCTCACCTTTGTAACAAAGGGGCGTAAAGCAGACACCATGGAATTTATCATTTTACACAAACTTTTTTTCTATACTGAAATATTACCGTGTATTATGTTTAGTATAACAAAGCCCTTTAAATTATTAAGATTCATTTTTCAAACTTTTGTTGGCTTTTGTTTTCTTTTCCTGCTTTAAGGAGGTAGATCTAGGTTAAGGGAAATAACTCTTAAAATCATCAGTACGTTTGTGTCAACCATTTTCAAAAATATATTCTAAGCTTCTAGGTTACATAGATTATTTTCAATCTGTTTCAGCTAAATGCTTAAAATACATTGATGAACTTGACTTTTATAAACGCTTAACTGATTTAAAGAGTTATCTCCCTGAACCAAGGTCTTCCACCTTAAACTACAAAGAAATTTTTGTGCTTCTAAAAGTTCGAGTTTCAAAAAGGTATAGGAGTATAAGGAAAAATTTCTTTCATTCCAGTTCCAATGACCTAAAAGGTTAGAAAAATCAAACGCCTACTTTGAAGGCACACTAGGTATACATTTTTTTTTAGTTGGATACGAAAACTTCTATAATAATGACATTGTATAATATTATTTTATAAGCTACTTCTGCAAAATAAAACTAATAGGTGTAAGAAAAAGACTTTAAGTTTAAAATAAATATATAACTCAATTAAGAGCCAGAAAAAAGTCAATAAATGGTATAAAGTTTTCATATTTATACAATTCAGGGCATTCACTTGAACATGAAACATTAAAACTTGTTAAAACCTAAACCGTAAGTCATCTATAAAATTGTAAATTAAAGATTGGTGTCCCTTATGTTGTATATAACCTACAGGCACATGACAATGAAAAATATAACATGTATAATTATCTACACAGTTTCATAAGATGTGTTAAAAAATAATAGGGTTTTCCACAAAGGAAAAATACCACAGGTGGAAAGTTAAGATTAATCATGTTAATATGTCCTGTCTTTCGTATTTACTATAAAATTGTACGTTATTCTTCAACTTTAAAACTGGTGCATAAACCAATTATGTATTTTTAGGACTTTAATTTAATTTCTAGGATAGCGATAATGGCTTGCACAATATTTTTAATCTGCCAGGTACATCTTTTAATCTGATTTTTTACTCTTCAGTGCTTAAATAGTTAGTCATTGTCACTCAATGCATAGTTTGCACTGTAACAACATTATGCAATAACCAATCACTTAAATCAATCTAAGGAATAGGAAAACAACACTTCAAACACATTACAATTTATTGGTAATAAAACAAAATTAAGTCCGGGTAAATTAAGTGCAATACTTGCATAATGATTTACAATTTTCGACTTTTGAATAAAAAAAAATTAAATGACCTTGACTACCAGTGAGGGTCTTGCATAGTTGGTGCCCCTTCAATCTTATTTTCCATTAATATTTAATAACTTTCATTTTGGATGTAACACTTCTTCAGATGGCTGACAATAATTTGTCGATAAGCTCTTAGACATATTTTTTTCATATGACTTTGATGCCATCAATGTTTTTTCCCGATTTACTCCAGCTTAAAATGGAATTCAGATTAAACAATAAGGAATGAATGCAATATTTTTTCTGTCTATTCGAAATAACATCAAAAATGTGGTGCCCACTTTTAAATAACCTGCTATGCATCAGGTAACTGGCAATACAATTGTGTATAAGAAGCACAGCTACACTATTAAACAGTGCTTTAGCTCCTGCATAGACTTTATACATATTAGTTGAAACCAAAACAGTAACAGTTTGAATGAAATCAAATTGATAATTTTCGAATTTTACACATTGTTTAAAGTAGATAAGAAAGGATACACATGTACAGGGTATCCATCCATGACCTAAAATCAGTACACGCACAGTAAAAAACACGAAAAGCATGTTCAAAATCAGTACATGCACAGTAAAAAACACTAAAAAGCAAAGTGCTTTTAATGGTGTTCTCAGTCTCAAATCACAGTGAGGCCTTCAACGCAGAACAAAAACTCTCACCAAACTCAAAGTTTAGGACAGCCCCTAGCAGCTATTTGCTTTATGCAAATTGGTGATCATGACACAACTATGAATTAAAGAACAAAGCCATTGGATAATATCAATAAAATACATCTGGATAACTAAACATCATGAAAAAGTTTTCAATAGACAGCTGATATTGGGATAGTTTTCTCTAGGAATTACATAACTTAAAACTTTAGATACTTGAAGTTTAAATACCTGGTATAAAGTAACAGGAAAATTAAAACATAAAGGATATAAACATCAAAGAAATTTAACATTTCATATTGAAGAATATAGAAAACTTAAGCAATAGAGTACTATGTACCCCATGTTTGAATGTTAAAATGCATTAAAATTTGGAAAGGTGATGAATTCTCATACTTTCAGATGTTTATGATTCCTAAGGTCCCACTAGTTTCATTTGCCTATTGAGAAAGGCTGTGAAAATTTCTACCCACACATGGTCATGTGGTCAGGAAGTTATTAGTATAAATTCTGCAATAGTAGAAGTACAGTTGTCTACAGGAAATTACCAAATTAAGATAAGGATTTTCTATTTTACATCATATATAAATTTAATAAATGGAGATAGGCATAGCACATTTTACAGCATATTCCAAATATTTATGATAATTTATTTTCATTGCCATAAGATTACTACTTCCATAAATTTTGCAAAATAAAAGCTTGCATTCAAAAATTTGATAGCCTTGTGCATATGCAGCATGTTTCTCATGTCCAGAAATTAAATAATTAACATCATATATTTGTAAATCGTTCAACAAACACTATAACTATAATAAATGCACATCAACATTTTTGAATTTGTAGAATTTTTATACCCCATTTTAACATGTTTAAAAGGGGCCGCTGTATTGCAATTATCTTGATCATCAATTATTATAATAGAAAGGAAAGGATATGGGTACTCCCCCATGACACAAAATCAAAAAAAAATACAACACATTCAAAGAGCAAAGGAATAATGCTTTTATTATGGTTCTTCATCTCTATGTAGCAAACACACTCTCACCTCACTGTAAGTGTTTGTCACACTTTTCTTAGGAACCACTGAACAGTATGACTTCATACTTGATCAGCAGCATGACAGTTGAGAATTTGCCATTTCAGAATCTAATGAATTCTGGGTAATATTTTCAAAAAAGCTTTGTGATTGGTTATAAACACCATAATCAATGAATTTCAATCAATGACGTGACATTATTTTTATTTTGAGAAAAAGAAAAATTGTATTACCCATAGTCCTTTAGATTCTGAAACGGTCAATTGGAATATGTGAGCACTTGTAGGATCTATCAGACTTTGTGTTTGCAGATACTTGGCATTTTCGATTATGCTAAATAAAAAATTTTGGACACTCATTTTTCTTGAACTTCTGTTAATTTGTTAAGTAAGTGTGCAAGGCCTTCTAAATTTCTTCCTGGAGGCTTGTAAATAAGTTTTTTTAATAGACAAAAGAGATTTTCATTGTCCATGAAATTAAAGTTTTATGAATAGTCAAGACAATTATAAACGACAGACAGTAAAACACTCTTTTAGAGCAAAGTTGTCAAGAGAAATTCAATTGAAGAAAAGAAGAAAATGAGACTTTTTTACTTATACATTTTTTGTACAAATAAAAACATTCTTAATATCTACGGAATGTAACACTAACTTGGATATAATTTACCTGCACCACTACAATGACTATATAAAAGACACTTCTACAAGCCTGACTGACTAAAATGTATGAAAAGAAATAGACCAAATATTTTTTAACTTTACCTTTGTAAAAGCTCCACATGTGTCTGCCAACATCCTAACCTAAAATTAAAAAGAAATCATGTTACATATATTTAAAGTACAGTTAGTTAAACACAATTTAGAGAGCTCACTATAGATAGCTAGATTCTTATTACTATGAAAATAAGATATTTCCCAAAAAGTCTAATTTGACATCAACAAATTTTAAATTGGTCAGACTAAAAAGGATTTATTAAAAGTGCAAACTGGTTTAAATATACAGTATAAGTAGAATATACATGGAAACATCACAATTTCGTTTTTCTATAAAACATCAACAACATCCAATTTAACACCCACCAACCATGCGAGACCCTAATGGGTAATCAAGGTTAAATACCCCCTAGTAGTTAAAACATCCATACTGTGAATTCATATATTTTTGTAGGTACCAATTTTTGTGGAATATAGAAAAATTGTATGTTCTTGGATATATTTAAATTTGTGTTTACACAAACGTCCTCAAACAAGTCCTCAAGTCTATAGAAATTTGTACTTTGTTAAAAAAAATTTAAATCAATGGTTCACCTGTTTCCATGAAATCCACTAAAATTACAAATAACAATGAATCCGCAGTATTAGAAAAGTGACAGGGAGTAGTAATATGGTCAGTCGCCGTTACTAGGACTTCCTGTCCAGTTCAAACTGTTTACTGCTATAACTTAACAAATATACAAACCTTGCCATCAGCCTTTTGTTCTTTGCCCCATGCCCCCATTACAAATGGATCATTGACAGAAATGCATGCTACAGAGTCGACACCTTTGGATTTCATCTTGTCGAAGTTTGATACATAGCCTGGTAAATGAGTCTGTCAAAAATAAAACATATGATATACATATTTGGTTCTTAGGGTTGTTTCTTTGACATTATCCCTTTTTCCATTCTCAATTTTAAATGTGTAAGTATATATCAGAAGTCTATTAAAAAAAAAATAAAAAAAATATATACTGGATTGTCAAGTAAAGGCAATACTGAGCATATGGGGAAAAATACAAAAGTTAAAATTGCATGATACTAATATAAGATGGTAATATATGAAGAAGCTGATTTAAAATTGTATTGAAAATATTAAGGCTGAACAAATAGCCTTCTTCAATGTCTCTATCAAATTTAAATCAATTTACTAGGAGTCAACGTTTAGAAATTAAATGACTCAGTATTACAGATAAATTTTTTACTATTGATTTAATCCAAAATCTGCACTTCATGCACTTCCTGAATTTTGGTTTAAATCATGACATAATGAATTGTACATGTTTTATATAGATTATGTACATGTAATTGAAATCCTGTTTTTTTTTCATTTCATATTTGACATGTTTGATCACAAATTTCAATTCATATCTTTATATCATTGTTGGATATACTATGATTATAATGACAGTAACAATGACGGACTGGCTATATCCTAAGCTCATAACATGTTATATCAGTAGCAGATCCTGAAATTTTCATTAAGGGGGCCCACTCCAGTCGTGCTTTGGTGATTCCATAAACAAAAAATGATAAACAATAATTTTTTCCCCACAAAAGGATGGTAGGGGCTGTGTCCTCTTGAAAACCCTCTAAATCTACAACAACAAACCATCTCATATTATTTTTTATTATTTAGAAACAGGAAAGTATGCAATAACTTTTAACAGTTAAATTCTAGCTATCAACCTTGGGAAATGGTATTGGAACACTAAAATTATTTCCACCTATTTAATGAGATCAAAAAATTTAGCATGATTTGTTGATGTTGTAAACTAGATATCCAACAGACTTATATTGAACAGTGCACCATCTTGCTTGGGGTGCCATTTGTCTCCTTTTTTCATAAAAAAATTGTAAATAGGGATCCAAGGGGGCCCCTTTGCAGAAATTTGGTTATTTGGTCATGAGCTCTCCCCCCTTAGGTCAGTCAGCGCCCCCCCCCCCCCCCCCCCCCTTATGAAAAGTTCTGGATCCACCACTGTAAACTAAAAATGTTGTTTTTTCATTTAATTTGCTACAATCTCTATTGACACGATTAAAGCTTCAACAAGTTCAATGACTTAAACTCATATCTATAATATCAAAAATTCATATATGAAGATTGAGAGCCATATTCAATTTCCCTTCCTACTTTTTTTATTTCTAAAGATTTACAACTACAGCCTGGTTAAATAGCATTTAATTGGCCCTGTTCATGGATTTCATTGGAAGGGGAACATCATCAATTTATCTACTCTACAAAATACTATTGTTTAGTTTTTTCTTTATTGCTCTTAGGGACAAAGTCAAAGGAGGAAACCACAAAATTTAGTAAATTAAAGATGATTACCATCGAAATTGCACCCACAAAAATCAGTTAAACTTAGATACCAACAAATAGAAAAGAATTCATGAACAGCAAGTACATGTATCTCTGTAAAATCAATAATCACTTTAAAAAATTTTAATTTTTCAAAATATTAAAAAAAAATTGAAAATATTGGCAAACAGAAAGTAGGTACAGATGTATCTAACAGCTCTGAATAGTGCTTTAATATGGGGGCAAAGTCCCCTATTACAGTAGAAAAATCAATAAAAAAAAAATTGTTCAATATTTTTTTGTCGCTTTTTTTAAAATCCCGCATTTGCACAGAACGCAGAATCTACTTCCTTTTTCCGGTCTCGTTGTCGTGAGACTTTGAGTAGTCTAGTAAAATATAGGAACTCGAGGAACACAATACCAATATTTCATTTTTTACATTGAACATGACGTCATTACTTAAATAAAGTCACAAGTAAAATCCCTAACAACAGAACCGAAATTGGAAACGTTACGGTATTTTCGTTTCTTTTTTTTTAACAAATATGTAAGTTACAAAAAAAATAATTCATACAAACTTTGTTCCCATTCACAGGTTATGCCTGCCTCATTTTACACCTAACAAACATTACAGCTAATCATTGTCAAGCTGCTTACCAAATATTAAGTACATTTACCCTTACTTTCTAAGAAAACTGTGACCAAATATTTGTTGGACTATGACAAAAATTGCAAAATAGCCCCAAATTCTAAAGTTGGGATATAAATATACCATAGAACATCCAGGTGTAAAAGCACCAGGCACAGCCAATATCACATGTTTTCCTTTAGCAAAAGCCTCTCCAGAATTTACTTTAGTTCCAGGATCATTCTCAAACAGATCAACAGCGGGTAACTTATCTCCGACCTGCAACAAAAACAAAGATTTTAAAATCTAAATATTTAAAAGCAACTGTAGTTCATTTTAAACCCTTTTCATACTTTTCCAATCATATATAAACAATAACCTAGTCAGCTAGAACAAACATAAAAGTACTCATTCTAAATGATTTTTTGATTCTACCAGTTTTTTAGTTGAGTTCTGTATACATGATATACTATTGAAGTCAAATAATTCTGGCCAAACCAAAGCCAACAACTTTTTGGTGTTCATATTTTAGTTTAGCCTTGCCCACACATGACAGACAATAAGCCCTAGCTTACATTCCCCCCTGTGCATGGCTTGTTTATATAAACTCAAGACATACAAGAGGAAGGGAAAGGGATCGAATACAACTGTGTCAAATTTTTCTAAGTTGTATACAATTATACCATTATACAGGCTTCTCATTTTAAAATTAAGTGTACAATACACTTGATCCCTTTAAAGCATTCTCTAATTTTAACATGTTTAACCTGGATTTTAATCTTCATGATGTACATCTGGAAAATATGTTTCCTGTGAACCCCTTGAACCCCCTCTGGCTTAGTAACAGGTGTGAACTCTTCTGGTCCCATTTATCATGATTATATTTTGTTGATAACTTGTGATTTGTACCAACAGTCCTCAAATTGTCAAAAACTTTCACAAGGACATAGAAGCTCAGTTAAGCACCTATATGCTGATAAATAAATAGATTGCACCATTTGCTACTAGAAATGCTAGAGTCTGTAGAATTTAATTAACGTCTAGGATGTTGACAGTTATTAGTTAGTCCGAGATTACTCTGACGTCCAACGGCTGTTTTGCCAGACAAGCATGGGCTGTGGGACTTGTCTGGCTTGTCTGGCAAAACAGCCGTTGGACGTCAGAGTAATCTTGGACTAGTTGACAGTATACGCTGAAAATTCAAGCATGTTTATTGTTTCTATATATATCTTTAATTATTACATGTGGTCATGTATGTCTATATGTAATTATTTTAAAAACGGAGACAAGTACAGCATGTACAAGTGTTTGTAGGTGGTATGTCACCTGTTTGAGTTGTGATTCATCATGACATGCAATTAACGCAATTATCTGAACAATAAGTGATTGTCTCTATCTACTTTCTATTTCAACTGTATAAATGGTGTCACACTGAGATTTTTTTTTTTTTTTTTTAAATTCAATGCCTTGTCAACTTATGATACTAAGAGCTAGCTAAAACACATAACTACCTTGATTGGCATGGCTGCTTGACAACTTTTGCTAATTGCTCGTTGAAAAACCACGTTACAACTGATAAGGTTTCTTAGTTGTCTCGTTGACCTTGTAGCAAACATAGTTAGCCAATCACAATCGGATAAATAACACGCTTGAACCGGATTTAGTTTTGTATTTACATTGTACTTTGCCTCGATTTGGTACTAGACACAACTTCCGGTTAAACTTACGATTTGGAGCGGTGGAAAAATAATCGTAAACATTTGTTGCCTAAAATGTAGTAATGAAGAGTCAACACCCAGATGCAATTGAACAAACCAATATAGAGTTGCGACGTTCTTCTAGGAACGCAGCAGGCAACAAACTTTCAAGAAGACGCAATGCGAAGTCGAAGAGTGTCCCCGAGTCTGAAAAGACCACAAGTTTACAAAATCAGAGTATAGAGATTTTGCATAAATCTGTTTCACCAAAAAAACAACAGTTACCAGTTATTCTTGAATCGCCTTCAATATGTCAACAACAGAGTTCAATTGGTATGATAATGAATGTTAAAGGACTTTATAGGCATACAGACCTGCCAACTTTTGAAAATCTCCATGGGGGATTTAGTGCGCGACCAGATTTTTAAGGGATAATTATTGCGGCGTTTCTGTGAGCACTGTTTTTTACTCATAAAATAGTCTCATGTCTCTTCTTTTTTCTGTTGGTATAATGATGATGATCTTATAAGCCTTGATTTCTTTTATTTGCATGATTCTTGTACTTATTTTAAAATTGACAAAATAACTTAAGAATAGAGAAAAATGGCATTAAAAAATAAAGGATACTAAATGAAAACCCCCTGTTCCCCCTCCAAAGACCTTCTTATCTTTGGACCATGACTCAAAAGACCTAAACCTATATGTCCTAAAGTTAGAAGGATAAATACAGATTTTGATTAAGTCTATCAGTAAATGAGAAAATGGATAAAATTTGAGTTATCTTTCTTTGTGTTTTGAGGTGCTCTTACCTGCGGAGGTTTATTCACAGTAGATGAATACAAAATGGCGTCGATTTTTATATCAACAGACACATGTCTGATTTCAAAAATTAAATGGATTTCAAGATAAACGAAGTTTTTTTAAGAGTTCATTACAGTTCTCATCTTTCAGTTAATTACGATTTTGTCATGGAACTACGTTAAACGTTGCAAAGTGTGCTCGTATGATAAATTGATTAAAAATGAAAGGCCAACTGACAGAGTTTCTGTTTACTAATAATAATATTAATTAATTAACCATCAGGTAATCCGATTACTTGCAACAACAAATTATGACACCTCTTGTCACCGTTGATTAGCGTAGGATTGTAAACTTGTCATAATATGTCCCCAGGTAAAATTATAGATATTGATCAGAAAAACTTCAAAATCGGTAACCAAAATTTTTTTCTGGTATATTTTGTGAAAATCAGGATTTTGACTTGTTTTAAGATCCCGATATCGGGATTCGGGTTGAGGGATAAAAATCGGGATGATACCGCGAAAATCGGGATAGTTGGCAGGTCTGGGCATAGGAGTTTTTACTATTTGCCGGTTTACTATTCAGACAGGAATTTCCAAGGGGAGGGGGGTATTTGGACTCACGAACTCGACTTTAACAGCCACAATTCGAACAGAATGTTGACTAACAGTGCTTATTTGTTTTCAAGGGGAGGTTATTCCAAAGTCCAAACCCCCTGGCTACGGGTATGCTATCCATACGGTTATTCATATTAAAGTATTGATAGTATACCTGGCAAATAGTAACCACCCCCGTTGGTATGATGTCCATTTTCACTGAATTAGTTCACAATTTTATTTAGGGGCCAGCTGAGGCCAACCTGTCACAACGAAATGGGCCTTGTCTTTTAACTAAAGTATTCAATTTGGAACTAGCTAACATAAAGGCGTTTCTGGACATCACTTGTACAATTCTGTAAAAACATATATAACTGAATGACATTTATATAATACAAATATATCTAAATTCTAAATATATAATTCTTTCTCTCTGCATTGAAGACTCATTGGGGCCTTTTGCCTGTTGTCTCTGACATATTCCCTACATGTATTACCATTGGCAATTTTTATATTACATCAATAACCTCTAGAAATGTGTTTAATCCTTATAATTTTTAAACCAAATAATCACGATTTTTAATTCACATTTTGTTGTGCAAACGCTACCATAATTACAATCAAATGCAAATCTGACATGTCGTAACTAAGGAGTTGGGCGCCATATTGACTTTCTAAAATCCATAAATTTATGAAAATTCAATGGAATCTAAAAATTAAATAGCACCTACACATGTACCTCCAAAACTTCATTTTAACATGTTTAATGCAATATTATCTGAATTTGAAGTGTTCAAGTAACGAATTAATCTTTCCATTAAAGTTTTCATTCGTATGATGTCGTGTTTTGCCATGACGGAAATTCACCAAATCATTCATGAAATTTCGCGGAATTTTATTTAAATTTTAATTTGACACATTTTCAAAGCTTTAGTGCATTTATTTTATTTCTTTTTTTGTGGTTATATATGGACTAAATATAGACAGAACTGTCATGCATTTGTTTTTTAATCTCAATTTGCTGAAAATCCTGTGAGCCCTGCAAGCTTGTGTATCATGCATGAATAGATTACGAAAGTAGTTTCGGAACCATGGTTTATCGAAGTATAAACTAAGAGAAAACTTCTAATCGACCAATCCAATTCAAGTATTTATAGATATGCAAATTATTTAAGAATTATAACATATATAAATTTATTGGAGAAGTACAAAAATGTATTGTAACTGCTTTATCACTAGCATGTGAAAACTAAGGTTGTGAGTTTAAATCTTGCTGGTGCACTCTCAAATCTAATCTTTTTTAAGGTATCAGGTCTGTTCACTCCCACAACACATTCTCATCCTACCCTTTTGTCAGACAGCTTGGTTTCGTTTGCACCCAATTTTTACGTTTTTTTTTCAATGCAAACAAAGAAACATTATCTTCAGGTAATGTTTTTTTTCATTTTCTGTTTTTCAATAGTCCAGGACTTTTGCACTCATCTGAGGAGAGATTCCTGTCATTACAATGAATTTTCAGTCCTCTTATATACATGTAGCATTAAGCAGACACATGGATCAAGATCAGTTGATTTTTTTCAGTGGGTAAATTTTTCAAGAAATTATGCTCAGAACATTAATTATAAATGTACATGTAGAAGGGTAGTGCTAAGGAGGGCAATGTATTAATTTAGAAATTCTCTCAATTTTGGTTTTATTTTAGGTCAACCTGCAGCAGAAATAGCCACCCCTAAGAGCAGCAAGACTTATTCATTTACAGAAAATACACCATACAAAGAGGATTTATTAATCTGTTCACAACATTTTGACCCACAGCAAGACGTTGGTTGGGATTGTAGATCACCAGATGCTGTTAACTTCTTGAGAAAAAGTATATTAGTTTATTTACATCAGGCCTAAAATAAAATATTGTTTGTTTCCCCAATCCCGACCGACCCTGCAAAATTGGTGCTACTCATAAAATTTTATTGTCAAATTCTAAGTGAAATATTATTTTTATTCATTTTAGATTTTCAGGCTTGCCAGATCGTCCGATAATGTCAAGCTTTTTGGAAAAATAAAATTATTTCCCTACCTACCTACCCACACCTTGCTTGGCAGGGTAGGGATTGGGGAAACAAACAATATTTTAATTTAGGCCTCACATGCTGTGGATGTGTTAACTGTTTTCCTGGATATCCAAAAAAATAATTTATAGAGAGAAAAAAAATGTTTTTTCATGGATATTTAACATGTTTAATTTCATATTTTTGCTAAAATTTGCAAACTAGCATACAGGAAATCTACACTTTGTTGAACATTTAAATTCATAATTTACCTTTAATCACCAACATGACCAAATCACCAAATATTGGTATCCAACAAATAATAATCAATCTCTCCACAGTAAATAGAAAAAGATGATTTGGTATGATTGTCAATGAGACAACTATGTTTCTGATTATATGCGAAGGATTTTTAATAAATGAAGAAACAAATTTACAGTTATACCACATTTCCCATATTTTTTTTACAGATGACCTACATTGTATTTATATACATGTACATATGCATGCACAGGTTTAATAACTTCCTTAATGCTGCCTTTTGCAGGAAAAAAGTTTATAATTCTGAATATTTTTTTTATAATTGATCATAGTTTGATTGCCCAACAATAATCAACTGTATATATTACAGCTGATTTCAAAGTGTGTAGCTTGTTTGCTAGCTGAACCATGAAGTCATTGTTAGGTTAATAGGTATACTAACCTCTTTTCGAAATAGCATAGTCCTACATACAGATAGATTGGTTATCTGTCAAACTAGTCTACTCCAATAGGAGGGTAGTTTACCTAACCTAACAATGACTTCATGGATTAGCTAGCAAGCAACCTAACCAAAGATATTTCATTGCCTACTTATATACACACTCATTGAAATCGACTGTTATATATACTTTATATCTATTATTAAAGAAAGAACTGTCTTAGCAGAGTAAAATCATTTTCTGTAATATTTAATGATTTTTTCAGGCAGAAGAAGGAGGCATTATAGTGATGTGTCCGACATTATTACTCAGCTCCATGTTAATACAGAGGTATGTGAAGTAAATTAAAGGTGTCAATGTCAGACCACCAAATAAAAAAAAACTATATAAACAAACAATTTTTTTCAATTTTCACATCTATCTTTAATATTTTACCGTAAGTTCAACTTCATAAAAACCAGCTCCTGAATTGTACATGATGATGTACCGCCCTTCTATATGCCAATTTTCAACCTATGTTTGAAATGTTATAGTGAAATATAAACGTTCAGAAGTCAACTGTTGCTAAAGATAACCCCTGGTATTCTGGAAATCTTAAATAAGTATACTATTGGGCACATTCGTCCTCAATTTTAAATGCAAAATCATTGAGGAGAAAAAAATTCTCGAAATGGCCTAAACATATTTCTCTTTCATCAAAACTTTCATTGCTGCAAATTTATTAGTTAAGTTTAGGAAACAATGACATGAAAAGCACTTATTTTTGTTAGGGAAAGGCTACTATTACATATGTTCTAAATTGAGTCTGTGAATTACTGATATGGCATCTAAAGTCTCATAAGGTAACTTTTTTGTTTTTCAATTGACCATTTTCCATTCCAACATAAGTGTTCAATGTCTTTTTGCCAGGAAAACTATTTACCCTTAATAAAATATTTATTTTAAAGATTAGGAAATAGTTTCTTCTTAAAGAAAATTAATTAGAAAGTAAGTACTCTGAGTTCATTATTATTTAGGTTTGCACTCTGTCCATCTGTCAGTTTTCCGGACTTTTTTATTCATGCTTGAAGATATTGATTTGATATTTAGTCTATTGTTTTATCATGACAAGTTCGATTTTGACAATTTTAGCTTTTTTTTTGTGTCCAGTTATAGACCTTTCCTTAGAATTATTTTTTTAATGAAAAACTTGTTAATTACCAGATTACTGTTCAAAGGGGAATAAATTATTTTTAACTTTCCCTAGAATTAATTTTTTGATGAAATACTTATTTATTAGTAGATTTCTGTTTAAAGGGTAATAACTCTTCTTTTTTAAAGATTTGTAATAGACATTGTATAAAGATAAATGACATTTTGGATTTTTTAGATGCCTGTAAAAATTTGACGGGGACGTATTATGGTATTCAAAGGTCGTCTGTATGTCTGTCCGGCGTAAACATGTCACACCGTAACTTGAAAACCACTTATAACAGGCTATTATTTGAACTTGGAATTATTTTTAATTATGGAATTTGCATAATTTCTTGTGTTTAATAAAATTCCATGTTTATTTGGTATTATAATCTTTTTAGCGGTTAATAACACTTTCCATACAATATATTTTGGTTAGATAGTGTTGTGCGCGGCACAGTACATTCTATTGAAAATATACTATTTTCTTTGTAATAGAAAGTGTTGTGCGCAGCACAGAACATTTCAGTGCAGAATAAACATGGAATTTATTGAAAATTTCAATAACAAGAAATCAAGCAAATTCCATAATTAAAAATAATTCCAAGTTCGAATAATAGCCTGTTTTATCCAAATTTTATGAAACTTAATAAAGTTGTTTCTTATGATAGTCAAATGATATGTATACTTTTTGGTGAAAATAAGATTTAAACTTTATGAGATAGAGCACTTTATAGCTAAAACAGGGGTGTGTTTTTTCAAACGTTGCGCCGTACATTTGTATCTCAAAAACTATTTATGATTATTGCTTAAAACTTTACAAACTTCAGTTCCTAATTATATCAATCTTAAGATCTACATACTTTTTGGTGATGATTCAAAATTTTATTTAAGAGTCATTGAGTTTTTTGTAACAAAAAAAAGGGGGGTGATTCATGAGTCACGCCATATCTCAAAAACCATAAATGATTATTGCTTAAAACTTTACACACTTCTTAGTTTTATTAATCTTAAAATCTGTATACTGTTTTGTGATAATTCAAAATTTTATTTTAAAGTAATTGAGGGTTTTTGTTTGTTATTTTATTTAGTTTACACCATGACAAGTTATAGATTAAGTTAGAATTTTGTTCCATTACAATGAATTTTTAACCCGTAGGGGACTATGTATTGCAATGCAATACTCACAGAATACTTGTTATTCTAGGAATATCATTACCAATTTTGTGAATTTAATTGGTAGATCCTGAATAAATTTTTCAACAGAGAATAAATTTTCCATAGGCTTACATAGACATTTATAAAACTTCAAAATCAAGTACATGTATACTCAATTAAACAGTTTTTTTCTCAATCCACAAAAATAGTCCATTTGCCAATTACCGATTTGATTCTGTTATTACACACTTTTTAAACAAATTACTTCCCTTTGTCAATCGTAGACTGGTTCCAAATCGGACAAAATTGGCTTTAGCCAATGCAAAGCATGATGAATTGAAAGTGATGTATCGGCGGTTTAACAAATTTTTCACGAAAAATAATTTCTGATGTGAAAAGTATTTAGTTAAACAACAGATTAATGTTATTAAAAGATTTGAAAACCTTATAAATTACTTACATTACGCACAGGTATATTTGCTCTTTCTGCTAGCTGCTCTCCATTGTAAATAAAAATTAATGTCCCTCATAAGGGAGACAACTTTTTTAGGGATCTCTAATAAAAGGGTCAATTACAGGAATTGGCAAATAGCCTATTGGTATGCACAAAAAAAATGAATTTACTCTATTGAATAGTGTATGGTGATAGTTTAGGTTTTGTTTCTAAATGGCTTGGTCATAAAAATTGTTCAGATATTTCATTCTTTAAAAATAAAAAAATAAAAGATCTGAGCTTCTGCTTACCGGTATGTTGTGATCTATATTTGTAATTTTGTAGGATTTACATGAGGAAAAACCAGAATCCAGTACAACTCCTTTGTTGGGATTATGGATAAATGATGGAAACTGCTTTAGTAATAACAATCTACCAGACCCTCAACCAAACAGGTATTACAGTGATTAGCAAATAAGTATACAGCATCTAGTAAAATTTTGCAATTATTACATTTCTTGTAAAAATCGTTATGAGGACATTTCTGGTTTGGTTTGTTTTCATTGTTACATTATTTGTTTATTTAATTTGCAACTTTAAACTAAAAAAAGAGACTGCAGTGACGTTATTCCATGAATTTAAATTTTAAATTTGTACACATGTTTGTTTTGATAAAATTTTGATACTTAAAATTAATTTTTATATTTTTCAGAGATAGAAGAAAGAAAAATAAAACCAAGTCAAAATCTGTCAAATCTAAGAAAGGAAATGATGGTGCACCTGAAGCTTTGTTAGAAAAGTTACAGCATGTTTTGGAAAAATGTGAAGGTATGTAAGGGGAGATAATATATATTTTCAGAAAATGCTGTATCCAAATAATAATATAAAAAAAACAATATGAGTTTATATTTTTGTAACCATTCTGATAGCAACTTATGCACTAAAAACAATTTTGCAAAATTTCTGATTTTACAGTATTTGAGAATGACATACATAATGGACATTGGCAGTATACAATTTTTATTTGAAAGAGGAGAATTTTAACAAGAATTAGGTTAATTGTTGTAAATGATATCATTGAACATTGATTCTAACTGTGAAATAGGATTTCTCTAATTCTTCGTCAATTTATCCCTTTCTGCACCCATTGTATAAAAAAATTTTAATCAACGTGTGGTTTGTTTGATCTCAGTACTTCATTGGTTAAAATCAGACTATGACGTCGAATTTTCTTGCTTTCCTCTGAAATTCCTATTGTGATGGCATGAAAAAAGGCGACCATGCCTGATGACGTCACATAGAAAGAACACATCTTTTTGCAGATCATTCGAAAAAAAGGAATAAGTTTGCCTGCATAATGTTAGAAAATCATTAGAGAAGCAGATTCCACCACCAAATCTCGTGTAATACGATATTTATCCACTCTCGACAGTTAAATTTTAAATATTTAAAACACTCGGGCAAGCCTCGCGTTTTAAATTTGACTGTCTCGAGTGGATAAATATCTTATTACACTCGATGCAGTGGTAGAATCTATATATATATGTAGGGGGAAATGCACATATGTGAAAGTCTTCTAAACAATTTGTTTGGGCTGTTCCATTCATGCTCCCACGTCGTATATATTCTGTCAATATGAATGTTTAAGTTTTAATTTTATCTAACTTAATAATCATAATTTGTTTTTTTTCTTCTTCAGATAATGAAGGAAATGAAAGGAAGGATCGTAGAAAAAGGTAAGTTTGTTTGTCTTTGAACATAAATTTGACTGTCTTTTTATGATGTTAAAAGATTGAAGGGGAATAACCACTATATTTATACCTCTAGTTGGAAAGTATATTTGTCAATTTATTCTACCCATGCACTAAAAGTGGTTGCTAAATTGCATTCACCTTATTTGTTTGTCTGTTTGTTCATATTTTCTCACTTGTTTATGGAATTATTGCAAACTCAACACGAGGAGACTCAGAGTTGGCACATCTTGCCTGTATTGTCATTTTTGTCGAGCCTGCAACTTTTGTTGCAGAAAGCTCGACATAGGGATAGTGATCCGGCGGCGGCGGCGGCTACGGCGGCGGTGTTAGCTAACTTCTTAAAAGCTTTATATTTTAGAAGGTGGAAGAACTGGATGCTTCATACTTTGTATATAGATGCCCCATGTTACGAAGTTTCCGTCAGTCACATGTCCAATGTCCTTGACCTCATTTTCATGGTTCAGTGACCACTTGAAAAAAAAGTTCAAATTTTTTGTAATGTTGAATTCTCTCTTATTATAAGTAATAGGATAACTATATTTGATATGTGCGTACCTTGCAAGGTCCTCATGTCTGTCAGACAGTTTTCACTTGACCTTGACCTCATTTCATGGATCAGTGAACAAGGTTAAGTTTTGGTGGTCAAGTCCATATCTCAGATACTATAAGCAATAGGGCTAATATATTCGGTGTATGGAAGGACTGTAAGGTGTACATGTCCAACTGGCAGGTGTCATCTGACCTTGACCTCATTTTCATGGTTCAGTGGTTATAGTTAGATTTTTGTGTTTTGGTCTGTTATTCTCATACTATATGCAATAGGTCTACTATATTTGTTGTATGGAATGATTGTAAGGTGTACATGTCTAGCGGGCAGATGTCATGTGACCTTGACCTCATTTTCATGGTTCAGTGGTCAAAGTTAAGTTTTTGAGTTTTGGTCTTTTTATCTAATACTATATGCCATAGGTCAACTATATTTGGTGTATGGAAATATTTTATGATCTTTATGTCAGTCGCGCAGGTTTTATTTGACCGTGACCTCATTTTCACGGTTCATTGCACAGTGTTAAGTTTTTGTGTTTTGGTCTATTTTTCTTAAACAATAAGTAATAGGTCAACTATATATGTTGTATAGAAGCATTGTTAGCTGTACATGTCTGCCTGGCATGGTTCATCTGACCTTGACCTCATTTTCAAGGTTCATTGGTCTTTGTTTAGTTATCTTGGTTAATGTTAAGTTTATGGTACAGTTGTTATAAAGCTTAGCTTTATACTTAGGACTATCAACATAATATCAATGATTAGTATAGAAGGCGAGACATTTCAGCGTGTGCACTCTTGTTTATTGGTTAATTTAAGTTTTGTGGTTAGATTTTTTTTTATCATATAAAGCAATAGATTAACTATTTTTGGTGTCTGGAATTATTGCAAGGTGTACATCATTGCATGTGCAAATGCCAATGTTTATCTGACCTTTTTGACACAGTTTTATTATCTGTTGGTCAAGTTTACTTTTTGTGGTTAGGTCTGTTTCTTAGATACTATAAGCATAAACTTTACTGTAATTGGTGTATGAAATTATTAGAAAATGTACATACCTGTAAGGAAGGCTTCATTATCGTGCTTAAAAGACAATGTTAAGTTTTTGTGATGACTAAAGAAAAACATTTATTTTTAAAGGCTTTCTAGACGAATTCAGAAAAGATTGGTAAAGTAATCAATCTTTTTATATGTTATCATTTCAGGTCACTTTCAGTGGGAGATGAATCCAAGGACTTATTTGATGAAACATCTGGAAATAATAACGATAATGACAGTTGGAGTGATGACGATCTCTTTGAGGATGATTCATTTATTATTAAAGCAACTCAATTACAGGTAGAACCAAAATGTCAAAAAAGAAAAATGGAAACTCGTAAAAGTGATGAACCACCTGTTAAATTAGGAAAATATATTGAAAATCAGAAATCTGTTCAACCTAGTCTTTCAACTGCTAAACCTGGTCTCTCAACAGCAAGATTAACTAGGGTTACTGCTAAAGCTTCACCCTTTAAAAAACACAAGAGCTTCAATGACAGACATGAATATCAAAAATCCCAGGAGAAGAATTACAACTATGCTGTGCAGAGTAAAGCTGGTAGACCTGTCAATACGACATCTTGTGTCTTAACATCGAAACAAAATAATACAATTGTGTCAAAACAATTTTCAACAGTTACTTCAAAACCTTCTGTTATTTCAACAAAAGGAAGTATTGTATATAGCACTTCTCATCAAGTCAGTAATGTTTTATCTAATCCGTGCAAGGCCTCTTTTCAAGTTTCTAATAATGTTTGTACAAAGAACCCTAATGTGATAAGTGTTTGTAAAGAAAATGTAACTGCATCAACAAAATCTTACACGTTCTATAATTCTAAACCCAGTTTTACTATGGCTAAACCAGGTAGTGTCCGTCAATGCCCTACTTTAAAACAATCATATAGACTGAGCAATTCTAATCATGGTGTAGTGCCTTCAGTAAATTCAACTGTCTCAAGTCAATGCGCGGTGACTTCAACACAAAGTGCATATAAAATTTCAACATGTACATCATTCTCAACTAGATCTAGTTTTGTCACCACTTCAAAACCTATTTCATCTGTTGCTAACTTGTCCAATAGGAACATTGTAAAAACAGTAGCAAGCACAGACATTCCTGGAAAGATGAAGGCTGGGAGTCATACACATTTAAAGGAAACTGCATGTTTGCAGTCTCCAAGTTCTCGCAGAACTAGTGGAGCATTTGACACAAGTCTTTCAGATGATCTTCTGTGTCAACTTGTGGAACCAGATGAAATTTTGGACAGTCAGGTACCAGTTTGTACAGGAAGTGACAAAACTGATCATGTTGATGATGCTTTAAGTTTTTTCCATGATGTTCCTCAATCAAAGTCAGGAGCTGCAACTTCTGTTTTAAACAGGCAAAAGGTTCCAAATTCCAAAA
Source organism: Mytilus edulis (assembly GCA_019925275.1). Classification (NCBI taxonomy): domain Eukaryota; kingdom Metazoa; phylum Mollusca; class Bivalvia; order Mytilida; family Mytilidae; genus Mytilus; species Mytilus edulis. The sequence goes on from CM034350.1 coordinate 86,026,758, forward strand.
TGTTGGCTAGTCAAGCTAAAATAAACTATGACAACAATCAAGCAAATACAAGTGCTCAAACTTTAATGTGTTCAAATTTAAAAACTTCAGGGGTTAGAAAACAAACAAGTAGTGGTGCTAATTTATCTAGTCAAATTTCAAAAGATAATTCACAGAAAGCTGTGCAGAAAAGTTTGAATTCTATTAGACCAAACCAGAAAAACTATGTGGAAACTATGAAGAATTCATGCACATTGGTTAAACAAGAGCCTAAAATAAATCAGGACTCGAGTGTAGGGAACTTTTCCAAAACTGTGAATACAATATCAAAAGTCCTTACTGGTGCTGTCAAGGTCAAAGTTGAAACAAAGGACGAAAGTAATGTGATTGTGAAAAAAGAACATACAGTAGAACCAGCAAAATCATATTTATTCAATTCAAGAACACCAAGGAGCAAAACAATGTCTGGATCTTCTGCATCAGGTAAAAATTCTTGTGCTTTGTAGTAGAATTGTAATAAATGAAAGTAATGTCCAACTAAATATTAAAAGAAAAGGGTTTTAAGCTAAGTTCAAATTTCAGAATCAAGCATTGGTCTGCAGTATGATAAGAAAAAAGTCATTGAAGTCATAAGTATTGAGTTTACATAGATTTAGTGTTGATTTATAAGAATTTCATTTTAATATAGGTGTACAGCCATCCATCAAACAAGAATATGTATATCCCTGATACATGTACTTTATATAAATAAGAAGATGTGTACAAGTACCATTGAGACAACTCTCCATCCAAGTCACAATGTATAAAAAGTTAACAACAAATACATGTACTACATTGTATGCACAATTATGGTTTCTCTTTTTTGGTAGAAATAAAATAATAGATATACAAATTTCTATCAGTAACAGGCTATTATTTGAACTTGGAATTATTTTTAATTATGGAATTTGTATAATTTCTTCTGCTTGAAATTTGTAATAAATTCCATGTTTATTCTGTACTTGAATGTTCTATGCTGCGCACAACACTTTCTTTTACAAAGAAGATGGTACATTTTCAATAGAATGTACTGTGCCGTGCACAACACTATCTATACAAAATACATTGTATCGAAAGTGTAAGGATTACTGCTCAAACATTATGATACCAAATAAACATGGAATTTATTAAAAATTTCAAGCGCAAGAAATTATGCAAATTCTATAATTAAAAATAATTCCAAGTTCAAATAATAGCCTGTTCAGTATAAAAATAGAAAGATGTGATATGATTGCCAATGAGACAACTATCCTCCAGAGTCTGAAACCAAATGAATAGAAGTTATTGAATACAGGTCAACAACATGAACAAGGAAACTAAATAACTGCTTAAAACATGATAAAAGGCATTGAAATAAAAATGACTTCATTCTTTGTTATATTGTTAAATTTATTGTGTTTAATTAACTTTAAAAATTAATGTTAACATTTTTTTTTAGCTTATGCAATGGAAAATGCCAGTGAAGATTTGTTCATGTCGGATGACGATGAATTATCTGAACCACAACTTTTAGCTTTGTTAGAAAATGTAGAATGTAAGTTTTTCCTGTCTGTACCACAACTTTTAGCTTTGTTAGAAAATGTAGAATGTAAGTTTTTCCCATCTGAACGACATCTCTTTGAGAATATTTGGAATGTAAGTTATTTTGAAAAGTTCCAGGTTTTAAAGAAAACATCTGCCTTGGAGTATCACTTTAAAAGATATTATTTTGTCAAAATATGCATCTGATGCAATAAATTTAATACCATTAATGTTATTATACTACTTTCTTATTCATATCTATATCTATACCAGCAACACTTCACATGCCAATGATTCTACACAATTCAAGGAAATTAGAACTCAACATAAACTGGTCATCATGAATCCAGTTTGTTAATGGATTCATCATATGTATGTTTTTGCCGTAATAATCATTAAATTTTCATAGAATTTTAAAGAAGATGACTTCTTGTTTTGCATAAAATATCTAGATTTATTTTTCATTTTAGCGACACAGTCTTGCAGTTCAACAAATGCTAGAGGTACATTACCATCAAGCAAGGTCAACAATTCTGTCAATTTTGATAGCCACATAGACGAAAAGGGAGATAAAGAAGAAACTACAAAAAATAAGCAACCGACTTTTCCTCAAGCAGGAAAAGACTATAAAAGTCAGTCAAATTTATTTATTAAGCCAACAGCAAATTTACATCACACACCAATTGGAAATAATTGTCAACCTCTCAAAAGTCCATTTAAATGTTCACCTGAGGATATTGATTGGAAACGACTAGAGGCTATTAAACGCAAACAACATAAAACCGACATCAGTGAAAAACATGATAAAGTTGGGACGTCTGGTATTATCCATTCTCACTCAGACTTCAGTCCTATCAAAAGCACACCTCCTAGAGCCTGTTCTCAGCCGATGAAAAGTCCATTTAAATGTTCACCAGAGGACATTGAAAAGAAAAGACTTGAGGCTATTAAACGTAAACAACAAAAACCACAAACAGGAAATAAATTATGTTCACCTTGTAATACTCAACCTCTTCAAGAGTTTAGTCCAATTAAAAGCATGCCTCCTAAATTAGCCAGTTCACAAACAGTTGGAAGTCCATTTCAATGTTCTCATGAAAACATCGATGAGAAACAGATGGAAGCCGTTAATCGAAAACAATGGAATTCTGACATGCAAAATAAAAGTAGTAGCAATCCATCCATTTTGGATGAAAGTCCATTCAAATGCACTCCTAGGACACCAAATAAGTCACAACTTTCTCAAAGTCCATTTAAATGCTCGCCAGAGGATATTGAAAAGAAAAGACGGGCAGCATTAAAACGTAGACAACTTAAGTTTGATATCTCTGGATGCCATGCTTCACAGACACAAGTGGTTGAAAAAACATCCTGTGAGAAGCAAATAAACAAATACAACACTAACAAATATGGGAATACATTTTCAGTGACAGGTAAGAGTAGATTGGAAGAGAGCAACTGATTAAAAAAAGGATCAGGGTAACCATAATTGTTTTTTGTTTGTATGTAAACAAAATTAGAAATATAGATTCCACCACTGCATCAAGTGTTACGATACTTCTCCATTGGTGATGAGTTAACTTTCAAGATTTAAAACTTGAGGCATGTTGAGCATTTTAAATATTTAAATTTATATGCTGAGAATGGAGAAATATCATAATTATTAATGCAATACAAATATTGTTGGAATCTGTATAAGACAATATTGAAACCAAAGTTATACTTCCTCTTCAAAGATTTACAGAAAGTTTTGCTCTTAATATGTAGTCACCAGACATGGTCGTCTTTTTTCATGACTTCATAATAGGAAGTTCAGAAGAAATCAAGAAAACTTGAACGTCATAGTTTAAATTCACACCAATAATTTGCAAAGAACAAAATTTTATCTAGACATCATGTAATAACACCTCATATTAATATAAATTATGAAGCGGCACTTGATAAAAACCAATTTTAACCATTTTGAAAGATTTGAAAAAAAAATGTATTGACAATTTTTGAGTATTTGAATAACCAATTAAATATTTTACCATGGCCATCGTCTAAATGAACTCTTCAGGGATTTTATTTTTCTAACATGTCAATGTTTTTGCCAAAAAATTATACTGTATGTCAAAACTAAGTTAATTTGCCCATTAAGAACAGAGAAAAGTAATTGAAAACAAACAATGCAGATATGTTCTTAAAACAGTATTTGTCAAGATTAGTATCTTGTGTCTTAATGAAAAGCCTTTATGACCTCAAGGGTGCAAGAATGGGGCCCATTGACCCATTTTTATGCCCCACCTACAATAGTAGAGGGGCATTATGTTTTCTGGTCTGTGGCTCCATTCGTCCGTCTGTGCTTCCATTCGTCCGTCCGTCCGTTCAGGTTAAAGTTTTTGGTCAAGGTAGTTTTTGATGAAACTGAAGTCCAATCAACTTGATACTTAGTAGACTTGTTGCTTATGATATGATCTTTCTAATTTTAAAGCCAAATTAGACTTTTGACCCCAATTTCACGGCCCACTGAACATAGAAAATGAAAGTGGGAGTTTCAGGTTAAAGTTTTTGGTCAAGGTAGTTTTTGATAAAATTGAAGTCCAATCAACTTGAAACTTAGTACATATGTTCCCTATAGTATAATCTTTTTGATTTTGAAGCCAAATTAGACTTTTGACCCCAATTTCACGGTCCACTAAACATAGAAAATGAAAGTGGGAGTTTCAGGTTAAAGTTTTTGGTCAAGGTAGTTTTTGATAAAATTGAAGTCCAATCAACTTGAAACTTAGTACATATGTTCCCTATTGTATAATCTTTCTAATTTTAATACCAAATTAGATTATTACCCAATTTCACGGTCCATGGAACATGGAAAAGGATAGTGCGAGTGGGGCATCCATGTACTTTGGACACATTTTTGTTAAAAACCAAAATCTATTTGCAAGGAATCTGGACAGGGATGTTAATTCTGTAATTACTTTGTTTTGATGAAAAGCAAGACTTTGCTACTTTGGCAAATAACATCCTAGTGAGTGATTAAGGTTCTTTTCTACAAAGACTTTGTAATATTCTTTTATAAATTGTTTATTTTGTTTTGCAGTTTCAGAATCTAAACCAGAAAGGCATGGTAGTGAAACAAGTCCATTGAAATGTTCACAGGAAGACATTAAAAATAAGAAAGAGGAAGCATTAAGACGATTGCAGCAGAAATCGGCAAAAAATATAAAATTGGCAGAAAGTACAGATGATCACGAAAGTTCCTCTAAACACGTTTCAAAGACTCCAACAAAATCAGCTTCAGATAAAAGTCATTTAAAATGTTCACCAGATGATATTGAAAAGAAGCGACTAGATGCACTTAGACGTAAACAGCTAAAATTACATCAAGAAACACACACTCAAATAGATAATGAAAGTCAATGTGATGCAAGTCCTTTTAAATGTTCTCCAGAAGATATTGAACTTAAGAAACAAAATGCTGTAATGCGAAAGAAGTTGAAATTTGATAATATAGATGACAAGAAAAATCCTGAAAGGAGTTTCGAAATAAAGAAAACAGTTGATGACAAAAAAATTACTAATAAGGCTTCCGATTTTAACAAAATAAGTAATAATACCAATGTTACGAAAATTGCGAGTTCTCAAAATGTGAGTCCAGTTAAATATTCTCTCAAGGAGGAAATAGAGAAGAAGAAACAACTTGCTTTACAAAGAAGACTTGAAAAGATGAATTCAGCTAAAAACTTAAATTCCAGTTGATATCTTTCAGTGATTGTAGAAATCTACAGTGCTTTCATTTGTTCATGAAATCTAGCTAAACAGCATTAATTTTGGTGATTTATTGTATTAATGACTTAGATTTTTGTACATCATAGTTTTAATATATCCATCAAAGATGGATGTTATGGTATACCATTGTAGCTATGCATTTCTGTCAGAAATGATTTTACATAAAACTTTTTGCATTGAAAAATGTCAAAGTTGAAATTTAATTAACTTGTATTGTGTTTTTGTTTATACCATCATTAAGATAGTTTTTCTTATGTTAATAATTTTGTTGACTGAAGTTTCTTCTTCAAACTTTCATAGCATTTTCATTTGTATCATTAAATTGGTGCATCTCTATTTTTTGGGGGTTATACAATTTTCATTGCTTAGTTTTGCAAAATTTTGCATGAATTCTTTTCCTGAATAGTTTGATATTGTTTTGAACTACATAAGGTACTGAATGCATTTTTACAAATGTTTCATAATAGTTTAACAATTATTTGTATATATGTTGTATTGTTATGAATATTTGTCTGTCTGACCTACGACCTTAATATCAATTTCAAACTTTAAAGTTCAGTTTTTATTTTTTTTGATTTAGTCTGTTTATCATTATAAATTATACTTGAAAAGTTGACAATTTTTCTTATATAAATTCAGATTTTTCATTTGACTTCACCTGAGTTGATATCTATATAAAATAATTTTTGTAATAGACATGATAGATGACACATTTAAGTGTCATCATGATCTCTTGTTCAAGTATTCATAGGATTAAGGTAATCTGTCTTAGAACTGAAAAGAAATTCAATGTCAGTTTAATTTAACATTTATTGATTGAGGGACATTAACTAGTGGTGATAGGGAAAAGGGGATTCATATATGATAAATGGTGCAAAAAATTATTTAATAGTATTATGTATTTGTAAGTGTTTTATGAAAAATATGTTGAAAATGATTGTATATTTCATTAAGATTACTTTTTTGTTGATAAAAATTCTACCCAGAGTGGCAAGAATTATATATATAGATATAAAGTACATAAATAAAATATTATGCTAGCTATTATTAGACTGATTGCTTTAAAAGTCATCTGATGACTATTTAAAAGTCATTCGATGCACCCTCTGGTGGAGAGTTGCTGTCTTATTGGCAATCAAACCACAGGCACTTGTCTCAGAAAAAATATTTCCTTTATACCTTATTAAATTAACACAAGGTACTCAACTCACATTTTAGAAAAATATCAGCCGGTGGCAAAATTCCATTGTATGCTGATTTCTCGACTGTCAACCCCACTAAAACTAGATATGTCGTAAATCTTAATTGATTCACCTTCACAATGATGTATAACACACCTAATTTTGTTGTCAGAATCATCCATAACAATCGTACCCAAGTATGTCAATCGTAATTAATTCGTTTACCAAGGCCAAATTGAAAATAAATGTCTCACATGCAGTAAAAGGTATCTTCACACTCCTCTTTATATATCTCGATTTTCCATTGGTCAAATTTTAGGAGCTATCTGATTTTATTTCGTTTCATATGTAAATTCAAGAGAGAGTCTGAATGACATTGACGTAATGAGAAAACTTGTGTCTAAAAAAGGAAACTTGTAACAAATAACACTTGTTTGATTTTTTTTCACAGTATCTTATACAATTTTACTAACTGAGTGATAAGTTCTATTAGGATATATATATTTGGTATATGGGTTCCTAATAGGATAAATATATTTGGTATATGGGTTCCTAATAGGATAAATATATTTGGTATATGGGTTCCTAATAGGATAAATATATTTGGTATATGGGTTCCTAAATAGGATAACTATATTTGGTATATGGGTTCCTTGTAACATTAACATGTCAGACAGGCTTCACCTGATCTTGGTTCAGCAATTAATTTACTTGAAAGATACTACCAGTAGGTCAATTATATATATTGTGGAGAATGATTCAGAGTACATGTCAGTCCGGCAAGTGTCATCTGACCTTGACCTTGTTTTCAAGGTTCATTCCTCAATGTTAAGTTTTTATACGCCCGTCAAAATTTTGACGGGACGTATTATGGTATACAAATGTCCGGTGTCCGTCCGTCCGTCTGTCCGTCCGTCCGTCTGTCCGGTGTAAACATGTCGCACCGTAACTTGAGAACGAATTATCCAAATTTCATGAAACTTAATATTGTTGTTTGTTATGATAGTCAAATGATCTGTATACTTTTTGGTGAAAATAAGATTTAAACTTTTTGAGTTACGGCACTTTATAACTAAAACAGGGGTGTGTTTTTTTCACATGTCGCACTGTATCTCAAAAACGATTCTTGATTATGACTTAAAACTTTAAACACTTCTTAGTTATATTAATCTCAATATCTGTATACTTTTTGGTGATGATTCAAAATTTCATTTTTGAGTTATTGAGTATTTTGTAAAAAAGGGGGAGGGTTTTTTTACATGTCGCGCCATATCTCAAAAACTGTTTATGATTATTGCTTAAAACTTTACACATGTCTTTGTTATATTAATCTCAATATCTGTATACTTTTTGGTGATGATTCAAAATTTCATTTTTGAGTTATTAGTATTTTGTAAAAAAGAGGGAGTTTTTTTTTACATGTCGCGCCGTATCTCAAAAACGATTTATGATTATTGCTTAAAACTTTACACACTTCTTTGTTCTATTAATCTAAAGATCTGTATACTTTTTGGTGATTATTCAAAATTCTATTTTTGAGTTATTGAGTATTTTGTAAAACAGGGGAAGGTTTTTTACATGTTGCGCCGTATCTCAAAAATAAGTTATGATTATTGCTTAAAACTTTACACACTTCTTTGATATATTAATCTAAAGATCTGTATACTTTTTGGTTTTGATTCAAAATTTTCTTTGGTAACATTTAGTTTTTGTAAAAAAAAACAGGGTGGGGGTTTCACATGTCCCGCCGTGTCTCTAAAACAATATATGGTTATTGCTTAAAACTTTCTCATAAACTATTTAAGATTATTGCATAAGACTTCCACATAAGACGTCGGGCGTATCATGCGCTCATGGCGCAGCTGTTTATTGTGTTCTGGTCAGCTTTTTTGATACATGTACTCCGATAAATAAGTCAACTATATTTGGTGCATGGAATGATTTAAGGTGTACATGTCTGTTTGGCAGGGATCATCTGACTTGACCTCATTTTCATGGTTCAGACTTTCAACATAAAACCATTGGACAGTAAAGAAGGTGAGACATCATTTTATGCACTCTTGTTGTACATGTGAAAGACATTATTGTCATAAATTATCATAAGATAATTTCTAGGAAGAACTTGTACCAATTATTTGCTTGACATCTAGTCGAAAGAACATTTTTGCAGAATTGTTTTTTACAAAGCATTGAAAATGCTTGAAAATCATTTGAAATCCCTAGGAAAAATTAGACATCATCAATTATTCTACAAACATGCTTCAATCACTTTCACTTGAAAAAAATGGTAGAACATGAATCAGGTGCGTAGCTCCCTATACGCTAACATGCAGTTGCGTGCACATCGATTTGGCATGCAAAAAAAAAAATGGCAAAATAAAAATTTATAAATTGAATGTTAAAGGAAACAACTATGTTGTCTCTTTTTTAATTGATGAAATATCATTAAATAACGGCATTTGGCTTCAAAATAAAATTTTTATTGGAGATTATGACAAAATCAGATACTCAGTAACTTGATTTGAATTTGTAATACTCAGGTCTAAGACATGTAGTTTTGGAGAACATTTTACAGTATGGTTCATCAGTTTGGAATGAGATGTACCAATCCACATTAGAATTATCAGAACCCTTCTATATCGTTGAAAATATGCCTAGGCGATGTGATCGACATGCAGACTACCGGAGCCAATCACCCTGCAAACATGCCAAAACAGTATTGGAAAGTCTCATTATTTTTTTGTGTTCATAGACCATATGATAGGGAACTTGAGAGTGGTGTCCCGTCTAGTATTATCAGAAAATTGCTTTTTTGCGCTGTATCTGCTTCATCTATTGTAGGAAATATCACAAACGAACAAATCTCAACATTGAGACATACGAAACTGACCTGGCATGTAATTTTGACGAATTCAATTGGGAGGTCACATGATGCCGAACACGTACACTGGTTTATAACATCTCGCTAGTGCGACCATGGAGATCTATCAGTGTACTACGTATGTTGAAAATAAATGTATAATCAACAATGAACAACGACAGTTACAAGCATTACTGCATATTCATCGGGATTTCAGTGTGAATATTGACAAAGTAATAGAGAAGTTTGTTTCTGCCTAGACCCAAAGAGCAGATTTTGGAAAATTTGGAGTAAATTCTGTATCACAAATATGTGTTGCTTATGTTTTACTCTATTCAGAAGATTTATTGATAGTTTTAGATTCATAAATTTGTTATAAGTCCTATCTACATATAGCTCCTCTTTTAACCGTCCTATGACCGAAAACCAAAAAAAAAACATTTTTCTGCATAAAAGGGTGCTTGCTTGCACATGTTTTCATTCTAGCTACGCCCCTGTGAATAATAATATTTTCCTCTGCAATAACATATTTGAAATATTTTTAATAGACATTTCTGAGATGCAAAATAATACAAAAATATATAAAAAAATATCAATCTCCTTCCAACTTAAACTTGTACAAGTAATCAATAAAAAAAAATGTATTATTAATTGAAATGAAGCAATCATTTGAAGTCTGAAAAAAATATTATACAAGTTCCATCTTACAAATCTCTCTCTACATTATAAGTATTTCGATCACTTTTAGTTTAAAGTGTACTTGATTTCAGTCTCTTTGATACCAAAATAAATCAATATCGCTGTTCTTTAAACCATAGGAACAACAACACCTCTTGTAGTACTATCTCCTGATCTGATCTTCAGTCCTTTTATAAAGAATGACATATCCTTCTTGCAGCTACCTATACCCTTGGTGGAGGTCTCAGCTTCCGATTACTCTGTAAAAAGAATATTTTATAATGCATCATTTTTATATACTAAATTAAGCCACATAAAACCCCAACTTATAGATTTTTGCTCCTTCAAACAAATTTTGGAGAAAATATTTTCAAGATTTAAGCTTGCTTTGGATTCATCTATTTTTGTTAATACTAGTTTCTTGGGAATGAGGAAAATGTATTTTCCTGGTTATTTAATTTCTTTGTTTTGTCAAAGCCTATGGAAAATGTATGCTTAATTTAACATAAAAATCTTCAGTGCAATTTTCAACAACAAATTCCCTAAAAATTGTTACCCCACAAATAATATTGAATCCTCTGTAATGTAAGCAAAGTTCTTTTAATTCTACAAAATGAACATTTAAGCCTCACCAGATAAAAGTCCTTGATCTGTTGAGTAAGTCACTTACTTTCTGGAGAAAAATTCACATTATTGCTGAGTTCTTGAATTTTTACAATTTTTTTATATCAATTTTAACATTTAAAAACAAATGTACTGCGTTATTGTATCTTTTTAGCATAATTTGTAAATTAAGAAGTTCCTGATGATGTTAAATTTTAAATCAATATACCAAATTATTGTTGTGACAGCAGCTTGACTGTGATACATGGTAACATGCGAGCATGGTCTGATGAAACATATCTCAGTGTTCTAATATAACAAGTTACAAGATGGGGTATATGCCTATCATGATATTACATTTAACTTCTGATTAAATAACTGCTTTGGTCTTCACAATCCATACAGATTGATAACATTTATTTGATGAATTAATAATATGATTTTAGGGGACATGGGTCCATATCAAAGAATTGAAATCAAGGCAGGCTGATGTATTAAATAATATCAGTAAATGTGTTTAGGGTGACCACAGTGGTGTGTTAACTAGGACAAGTTGTCTTGTTTTCCCCTTAAGATTACAGTTCTTCCTTATGTATGTCAGCAAACTGCTGTCAGATTTTTACCCGTCGAGTTCCAAGAGGTGACTTTCTTTCAAACATCTGCTTCTTTTTCTTCCTTCTTTCCCGGTCTCTTTCACGTTTTTTTTCTTTGAATGCCTCAGATTCCTCAAAAAAGATTGGTTTTGCTCTCTGGCATTTTCTTTTTTTGAACTCTACTTTGGGTACCTAGAAATTAGATTTCAGCATAAATGTATTACTTACCACAGAGTATGACTTTTGTAGACTTTGAGTCATCATTCCTTCAAAGAAGAAATATAGCATTATGAATTGAATAAACCTAGGTTAGTTAACGATTTCAACATTCTAAGAATTATAAATTCATTCTGTATGTGCCTGTCCCAAGTTGAGAGCTTGTTATTTAGTAGTTGTCAGTCGTTGCTGTGTTAGATATTTGTTTTTCATTCATTATTTTGTACATTAATTAGGCTGTCAGTTTTCTTGTTTGAATTATTTTACATAGTGTGTGCGTATATCTAATATCTTTGGTTAGCTTGATTGCTAGCTGAACTGTGAAGTCATTATTAGGAAAGGTATACTACCCTCCTTTCGAAGTAGTCTAGTCCTATAGACAGATAGATTGGTCTGGCGGACTAGTCTACTCTTAAAGGAGGTTAGTTTACCTAATCTAATAATGACTTCATAGTTCAGCTAGCAAGATAGCTAACCAAAGATATTACATTTAGGTGATAAAAATGTATTTTTCGATGATGGTGTTACATCTTTATAAATCATTTATTCATCAAAGTTTAAATCTGTTTTGAAAGTTTGTGGCTAAAAATATGTTACATATGTCCTATACAATCATATTTCAAGGGAGGTAACTATTCTGAAACTGTAGGTTCATTATTATTTGTTGGATTCCAATTTTTTTTTGGTTTTTGTGGTTGTCAGTGAGCTTCGAATTTCACTGTACAACAAATTGCAAATTTTCTATAAGAATGTATGCAGACTTCAGATAAACCACAAAATCAAATATCCAAGAAAATGCAATTTTACTCAATCCACGAAAATTAGTAGCCAAGAAAATAAATTTATTCATAGTATATATGTTTGTGAAAGTCTGAATTAAATCAAGATTTGATGAGAAAGACCTATTCATGTAACTTAGAGTAGCTCAACTTTACCTTTTGAAACATTTCTCTATATTCTTGGATGGGGTAGTCATTTACAATATTAAGTACATAATCAGCAACGTTGGCATCGTTGACTTCATTGTACATATCAATTTCTTTATCCACCATTTCAACTGGTTTAGTATCGTCATCTGCAATTAGTATTGGATAAACTTTTCAATTTTATGAAGTAATTTATAGTAATAGTATGCTTAAATGAAATGATTGCTGTAATCCTGTTTTAAAATCTATTTTCTGTTTAGAAATACAAAAAAAAAAAAAAAAAATATTGACATGAAAACTTTTTTGGTAAATCATAGTTGAACATTTTTTTTATGTAAATCGTAGTTTTAACATTTTTTTTTTTAATTTTTAAATGAGACACCAAAATAATAGGAGATACAAGGAAACAAAAACTAGAATAAATGCAAACAGATTGAAACAGTAATTCTGATTTTTTCCTTAGAAGTTCAAAGTTCAGAGATTTTATTTAATCAACTATACTGATTATTTCTCTTCCTTGTATTAAGGCTGGGTTTTTTTCTGTTAAGATGAGAATCTCTTATGTTTTATAAATTTGGCAGTTAATTGAGATGGTATATAACACTACAAGGAGATAACTAACTTCTATTTTTCCAACGAAAATTTTCCAATAAAGTGTGTTGTTCAAGTTTCTTGAAATCTTTACATTTTTGTCATTTTGTCTAAAGTAAACATTTTGTCAAAATTTTATGAAAATTAAAAGAGTCAAATTGATTTTAGTGAAGGTGTTTGGTACTACCTTAATAAATGTTTTTATATGCATATCTAAGCCCCATACCTATGATATTCAACAGGTCAACATTCTCCTCAAATCTTTCTGGAATGCTGTCTAGCAGCTTCACAGCTTCATGTAACATAGGAGTAAAGGGAATATACTGGCTTAATGATGGAGTACTGAAAAAAGAAATTAAATTTAGTGTTTGTGATATGCATATTGGGTTTTTTTTTACAAATTGTGACTTGGATGGAGAGTTGTTTCAATGACATTGATACCAAATCTTCTTACATCTATATATAACCAAGAAAAAACTAGAGGCTCCTAGGAGCCTGTGTTGCTTTCCGGATTTTCTTGTTTACAATTGATGCATGAAATAATGCAACCGTTATACTTTTGCTTTAATTAGTATCAGAGATATAATCCAAAAACTGCATTTTACCCCTATGATCTACTTTTAGCCATGATGGCCATGTTGGTTGGCAGCCCAGGTCATTGGACACATTTTGGCTGTCTAAACTATTTGTATTAAGCTACATATTTTATAGGGAAAAGGACCTGGATGCTAAATATCTGGTATACAGAAGCCTTATGTTATGAAGTTTCCATCTGTCATATTTGCATTGTCCTTGGCCTCATTTTCATTCATGATTGTTCTGCAATTGATTAAAAACAAATATGTACTGTGTTTGTTTTGTGATTTCTCACTTAAATTGGTTATTTTGACAACTATATTTGGCATATATATATGAGTTCCTTGCAAGGTCTACATGTCTGTATCATTCTCTTTCCCTCACACATCAATTTGCAAGCAAGGCCCATGCTGACATGTCAGTTTTCTAGTTGCTTTGCAAGTGGGAGTTAATAAATTTAGTTTTGCTCAAGTTTTCAGTGCTTTTTTCTTCCATTTATTTCCAGAGGAGAAATTTAGGAGGGCCCAGGGGCCCTGCCCTTCCCCTCCCCCTCTTTGTGGGAAAAATTTTGTTGATTATTTAGGGAGTCACCAAGGCATGACTGGAGCAGGCCTCTACTAAGGCAGTCAGTGCCCCCTCCCCCTATGAAAATTTCTGGATTATAACATATCATTTCCTCTGCTATTCAAGATCACTATAATTAATCACTTTTATCAACAATACATCATTTTGCAGTGCCTTCATAGTACATGTATATATTATCACTAATAATTTCTGGTGAAAACATAGAATTAATAATAGAATTCACATTTTAAAACAATAAATATACCCAAAGTTTCTCCGTTTCTGCATTCTAGGTGTTGCACACAAAACTGATCTAAACATTGGTGTCTTTGGAGTTGATGGTTGGCTATAACTTAAACCTGTAAGTCTAGCAGAATTATAACATGGACTTTTCAAAAGAGAGTTCATAAGGTTCTTTTTCAGTTTTGCTTTGAAAGCTTTTGGCAAACGTGACTCGTTTGCAGGATACGCTTCCTGGTAAATAATAGTTTGTGTACTGACTGATGCACATGGTGATTGTATTTTCGGAACTCTTGAACATTCTAAGGGCAAATCAAAAGATGTAATATTTAGCGATGAAGTAGAATCAAACATTCCAGATTGTAGCACATTGTCATGAATACTGGGTTCTTTGTCATGAAAACTGGGTTCTTTGTCATGAAAGCTGGGTTCTTGTCCAAAGTTTGGTGAACTGCTTAATTCTGGTATACTATTTAATGTCTGTGTCAAGCTGAATTCTTCATTTTCTGTTGTTTCTGGAACACATTGTTCTTCATCAATTGCATTTCTTATGAACTCTTGGACTAGAGGTACTTCAATTGGTCTATTTTTTTTGTTTTCCAAATAGTTTACCATTCTACTTGACTTGCTCATTTCTTCAAAAGCTTTGAGATTTTTTCTCTTCCTTGTCTTTAGAACTTCATATTGATGAACCTGGAAAATTTTGAAACTTGATATTTAAAGAGCCACTAAAACATAATATTTTTTTTAATTAAACTTGATCTCTATTTACAAAATATGTAAAATTAGAAAAATTCTTGACCAGTCCTATTTTTTTTATAATTTTCATGAATTTTGTAGCTAGAAAAACATGTTTGAATCTACTATAATAATAGGGGTTTATTACCATCAGTAGCCTAGGGTACTAATTCAGTAATTATTGTGAGTTTTGTGTCATAGCGAAGATTGACAAAAAATTTTAACAAATACAAGATTTCCATAAAGGTTTGTATGCCGAACCAAAAAATTCAGTAGACATGAAATTGCAATTATTCTTGGATCCATGAAAAGTATATGAATCTTCACATTTTCTAATCTATAATAAAAATAAAGTGATGTGTTAACTGGTATGGTTGCCAAAAAGTACAAGAAAGTTGCTGTTACAGCCTTCAAGATCCTGGAAGTCAGCACTTCTGTTGATATGAATTATCATTATGTTGTCATAAATATATAAATTAACTGTTCACATTTGATTGAATTGTTGAATACTTTAGGATTTTACAACAGGAATAGATTACCTCAGGCTCAGCTACATATATGGCAAATCCTTTCAGAATTATGGTCCTTATCAATGCTTTTCAACATTATAATTTATTTGTCCTTTGAACTTATTTTATACCAGCTTCAAAGTCTTTAGTTGACGAAACATGTGACCGGCACTCAAAATTATGACCCTGGTATCAATGAAGTTGATGAGTTTTTTTCTTCAACAATGTGCAAAATTAATTCCTTAAAATCAGGTATAAATGAAACAACAAAAAAATGAAAGTCTGATTTAGATATATATTAGAGGATGACTTTTTGGTGACTCCTCTATGAAAGACTGTTGAACATATTTTTTTATTCTGTCGAGTGTCGTCATTCAAAATTCTAATTGTTAAAAGTAAAACCAAGATTGGAATTGAATACTCAAATTTTAAGAGTTTCAGAAATTTTGGTAGAAATTCTTTTATGGGATTATAAACAAAAAATATCTTATCTTGTCCGATTTTTTTTTATTGCAAAATAACTGATATCTTTATTTTCATAAGGGAAATAACTTTATGTATTTTTTGTTAAAGATTTAGAAACAAAATAATCTAAAATTGTTAAAATTAAATCCTTGAATTACTCTTGTTCTGAGCCTTGATGTGAGACATTAGTTTTAATGATGCAGAAAGGGCTTAAGAAATAAATAATTGGTTTTATTGATTTATAACTTTTTAGAACAGTTTAACATTTATGACTGCAAAAATTAAAAATAATAATATGAGGCAGGCATTACCTGTGAAAGGGACGAAGTCTGTATGAATTATTTTTTTATTCAAACATATTTTAACTTCAAAAGAAGCTGAAATACTGTAACGTTTCCGATTTTGGTTCTGTTGATAGGGATTTTAGTTGTGACATTATTTATGTTATAACGTCATAGTCAATGTAAACAAAGAAACTATCACCAGGTAATGTTTTTTCATATCAAAGAATTATTAAAAATGAAATTGGTATTGTATTTTTCTTATATTTTACTAAACTGATAAAGATATATTTTACTCAAAGTTTCATGACAACAAGACCAGAAAAAGGAAGTAGATTTCTGTACAGATGCAGGGATTTAAAAAAGTATGAAAAAAAAGATAACGATTTTGAGTTCATTAGTAGAATGACAAATTTTCCCGATTTTTTTTTTTTTTTAATTGATTTTTCTACAGTAATAGGGGACTGTGTCCCCATATATAATTCTGATTCATAAATACCATATTTGATGATTTTTGGCATACATAGACGATTCATACACCAATCTTGACTAAATTCATGGATTCAGAACTATCACTGTCAGAAAAAAAAATTGAAAGCTTTTAGAATAGAAAATGTTTTCGGTACAGATGTAGAATCAGGATGAAATTAATCAGAAACCAGGTGGGGATCCAAAAAGGGGGGGGGGTATGGGGGTTGTAACTCCCCTTTTTTGGACGATCAATGCATTTGAATGTAGACATGTAGTTGGACCCCCTTTTTTAATTGACTGGATCCGCCCCTGGAGACATATATATAAACATATTATTAAATGTCTTTGTTTCAATATACCCAACGCAATGTGATCAAGCAAACAGAGTAAGACAAGTGTCCATTTAAAAAAATACGAAATATGGAAAAAAAAAACAGATGACTAAAAAAAATATGTTTCCATAAACAGAAATATATATAAGATGTTGCTATGGTCTATAGAATTATAGAAAAATAAACACCTGGATAGTGGAACTGATTTCTTCAGCATCGATTTCAACTAGAGGTCTATTCCTCAAGCTACGAAGATAGTAGCCAGGTAAGTAATTTTTCATTTTTCAACTGATCGTTTTTCAAGACTGCGTCGTCTGCTTTTTAAATGAAATTGATTGGAAAAGTCTTGCAAAGCTACGAATGGAATTCCGTCTTTGTAAATTGGTTCAAAATTGATTCATCTGTTTAAGAAAAAATTTCGTTTAACTTATATTGATATTAACAAAAGTAATTTATACTTAAAAAGCAAGAGTGTGTTAATTTGAACAGTTTTTCATTGAAATAACAATTCATTAGTCTTTAGTCTATCCCCAATCAACCGATCTAGACTTTAATTTTAGTTTAATTGTTTCTTGTTCTCGGAACTTTTCTGGAATTTACCATGGTTATGCAAAGCCGGCAAAGAAACGAAATGGGGAAATAAGGATTATATAGTATATGTCAGTAAGGGATACTTTATACAGTGCAACTATGCATTCTTTATTCAGAAACTACTTTCCTTCGTCTGTTAACGTGTAATTCTTATGCCCAACAGATGTTCCCCTGGAAACTTTGTCAAAACATTGCCTGAGCCCTGAGGCTGTGGTAATTTTATATTGGCACTGGCTACGGTTACATGGAAATGTAACAATAATAAAAATATTATTGTTACATCGGAGACTAATTGCCGGAATGCAAAGTTGGGTAAGGAACCGATACGAATGTAACAATAATTATTGAGGCTACGGTTACATTGCGTTATTGTTACATAAAAAAACAGCAATGTACGCTAGATTTATTAAACTTAAATCTTCTATATAGTTTTGTTGCTTAATTCATTCATGTCTACTAAATAATATGTTATAATAATAATTAATAAATATTATTATTCAACAAATGGTGTTTAAATAGTTTTAGGTATAAATGGATTTGATGTTCTTAAAGATACTACTTCAAATTAGTAGTGCCAAAGGCGAAAAATATAGTTCAATGGTTTGTTGTTGAAAACTCGGGCTGAGAAAACTGTTTACTTTTAAGTATTTAACTGCACACCTACTCGTATTACTGTCATTATACTTTGAATAAAAGATGAAGAGATTCCTATTACCAATTTTGTTTGGGTGAAAAATTTAAAAACTTGCAAGGGATGCGTTTGAAACGAAACTGAAACAATATCAAGACACAAATTTCATACAGCTATACAAACGCACTTACCAAAAATTGATACATCAAAAGCAAAGTTTGCTAACTGTGAACTAACACTGTGAACTTCTGTATACATGTATAAAATTGAGAATGGAAATGGGGAATGTGCCAAAGCGACAACAACCCGAACATGAAGCAGACAACAGCCGAAGGTCACCAATGGGTCTTCAATGTAGCGAGAAACTCCCGCACCCGTCGGAGGCGTCCTTCAGCTGGCCCCTAAACTATGTATACTAGTTCAGTGATAATGGACGTCATACTAAACTCTGAATTATATACAAGAAACTAACATTAAAAAATCATACAAGACTCACAAAGGCCATGCAAAGGCTCCTGACTTGAGAAAGGCGCAAAATTGCGGCGGGGTTAAACATGTTTATGAGATCTCAACCCTCCACTATACCTCTAGCCAATGTAGAAAAAACAAACGCACAACACTACGCATAGTAAAACTCAGTTTAAGAGATGTCCGAGTCCGATTTCAGAATCCATGGAGGACGTACTATAAAAAAAAATAAAAAAAATGTATGTTATACTTGTATGTATTGTAAATATTAGATAATGTCTTCAACTTTTATTATTTAGTACATATTACTAGTCCCATCAAACATTGCTGTTTTTCATGTAACAATAACGCAATGTAACCGTAGCCTCAATAATTATTGTTACATTCGTAATTAATCGGTTCCTTATCCAACCATGCATTCCGGCATTTAGTCCCCAATGTAACAATAATGTTTTTATTATTGTTACATTTCCATGTAACCGTAGCCAGTGCCTTTTATATTCTATACAATCTATTCCATTATGAATAACTAGTGTACTGCAATATTTTTTTCCAGTGGATTTTTTTTCTTGTGAAGGAATTTTCATGACACACACAGTAGCCTACTATTTGCTGGTCAGTAGACATGGTAGAATGCTGGACCCAAGCAGTATAGTGCAGTTGGTTATTCTGCACGAAAACAGAGACAATCTCCTGATCGGGGGACAACTGTGTATCTGTTTTGGGGAATGTCTCCCGAATGGGTGACGATAAATTAGTTTGAAATTTCTAATGTAGTGCAGTGTAACTGTTAGACAGAATTATTAATTGGGCTGTTTTCTGCTCTTTGCCTTTGGTGGGGTTGTTAGGTTCAGACACATCAGGAATGAATTATTCATTTTCTATTCCATTCTCTATTATTATATGTCTGACAGATTGTTTGATGGTTTACATAAAGCAATATTGGCATATATTCCTGCTTCTGCAATATTTAAAACTGGAACCACCTAAAAGACACAATTGAGAGCTTTAAATCTTCTCTCGCCAAATGTCAATAAATTGAAAGTGCCATCCCATACAGATACAGAGAGATTGGGGTGGATCCTGGTTTATGGATATTTATAACCCCAATACAGGTATCACTTTGAATTTCAGGGATAATATAAACTCAGGATTTACAGATCTGTTCTGTCATGGGGCAAACATTTGGGTAAACCTGGCAAAAGACAACATTTTTCCTAAAGACACCATGACTGAAATATCATCAGGATAAAATGTAACCACTTCAAACAGTAGGATTTTTAGAGGCCATTATCTTTGTTTAACGTTCTCATTTGAACTATAGCCTTCAATGTTGACATTTATATTAATATTTGTGCCATGACAGCTATCATGATGAAATGAAAAAAATGATTTTATTTTCAATGTTAATTGATGATTGATTTTGGGTGTAATACCCATAAATGTTGATAGCACCCATTTATGAGGATCTTTCCCAACTTGTAACTTCCCCAACTTGTAACTTCCCCAACTTGTAACTTCCCCAACTTGTAACTTCCTTTTACGAATTTGGTTATACTTTTTGGACCTTTTGGATTATAGCTCTTCAACTTTTATATATGCTTTGGATTTCAAATATTTTGGCCACGAGCATCACTGAAGAGACATGAATTGTCGAAATGCGCATCTGGTGCAACAAAATTGGTACCGTTGATTTATTACTACCACTGGGTCGATGCCTCTGCTGGTGGACTATTAGTCCCCGAGGGTATCACCAGCCCAGTAGCCAGTACCTCGGTACTGGCATGAAAATACGGATTTTTTGTGTTATTAAAATTTGCTGTTACAAAATATTAGAAATTATTATAAATTAAGGAATGTATCTCCCTCATGCAAAGCTCTGATTCCTTTTACGAATTTGGTTATACTTTTTGGACCTTTTGGATTATAGCTCTTCAACTTTTATATATGCTTTGGATTTCAAATATTTTGGCCACGAGCATCACTGAAGAGACATGAATTGTCGAAATGCGCATCTGGTGTAACAAAATTGGTACCGTTGATTTTATTACTACCACTGGGTCGATGCCTCTGCTGGTGGACTATTAGTCCCCGAGGGTATCACCAGCCCAGTAGCCAGTACCTCGGTACTGGCATGAAAATACGGATTTTTTGTGTTATTAAAATTTGCTGTTACAAAATATTAGAAATTATTATAAATTAAGGAATGTATCTCCCTCATGCAAAGCTCTGATTCCTTTTACGAATTTGGTTATACTTTTTGGACCTTTTGGATTATAGCTCTTCAACTTTTATATATGCTTTGGATTTCAAATATTTTGGCCACGAGCATCACTGAAGAGACATGAATTGTCGAAATGCGCATCTGGTGCAACAAAATTGGTACCGTTGATTTTATTACTACCACTGGGTCGATGCCTCTGCTGGTGGACTATTAGTCCCCGAGGGTATCACCAGCCCAGTAGCCAGTACCTCGGTACTGGCATGAAAATACGTATTTTTTGTGTTATTAAAATTTGCTGTTACAAAATATTAGAAATTATTATAAATTAAGGAATGTATCTCCCTCATGCAAAGCTCTGATTCCTTTTACGAATTTGGTTATACTTTTTGGACCTTTTGGATTATAGCTCTTCAACTTTTATATATGCTTTGGATTTCAAATATTTTGGCCACGAGCATCACTGAAGAGACATGAATTGTCGAAATGCGCATCTGGTGCAACAAAATTGGTACCGTTGATTTTATTACTACCACTGGGTCGATGCCTCTGCTGGTGGACTATTAGTCCCCGAGGGTATCACCAGCCCAGTAGCCAGTACCTCGGTACTGGCATGAAAATACGGATTTTTTGTGTTATTAAAATTTGCTGTTACAAAATATTAGAAATTATTATAAATTAAGGAATGTATCTCCCTCATGCAAAGCTCTGATTCCTTTTACGAATTTGGTTATACTTTTTGGACCTTTTGGATTATAGCTCTTCAACTTTTATATATGCTTTGGATTTCAAATATTTTGGCCACGAGCATCACTGAAGAGACATGAATTGTCGAAATGCGCATCTGGTGCAACAAAATTGGTACCGTTGATTTTATTACTACCACTGGGTCGATGCCTCTGCTGGTGGACTATTAGTCCCCGAGGGTATCACCAGCCCAGTAGCCAGTACCTCGGTACTGGTATGAAAATACGTATTTTTTGTGTTATTAAAATTTGCTGTTACAAAATATTAGAAATTATTATAAATTAAGGAATGTATCTCCCTCATGCAAAGCTCTGATTCCTTTTACGAATTTGGTTATACTTTTTGGACCTTTTGGATTATAGCTCTTCAACTTTTATATATGCTTTGGATTTCAAATATTTTGGCCACGAGCATCACTGAAGAGACATGAATTGTCGAAATGCGCATCTGGTGCAACAAAATTGGTACCGTTGATTTTATTGTAAAAGTGTTTAGACTCCAAAAATACATACAATTTTTTTCTTCGGTTAATTGTAATTATCATGATAATGTATAATGAATTCGCCATTTAGGAATCTAATGCATTATGGGTAATATATGGAAAAGCGTACACCACAACGTTGTGATTGGTTAAAAATGTTCTAAACAATTGAAATATAACCAATGACGTAACGTTATTTTCATTTTGGTGTACGAACAATGAGATTACCCATAGTCCTCTAGTTTCTGAAAAGGCAAATTGACTATATATTTGCATTATTTTGGAAGAACTTTTTGCAGAAATAAGATTTTGCGTTAAAATATTGAATTTATTTACCTACATGAATGTGGAGTTTCAGGAAATGCTTATATATATTAAATATTTGCTTTTGAATATCAGCAGGTAACAAGTTTTGGTAAGTGGAATGGATACTAAGAAAAGAAACAAACGTTTACAGAAAAAGAGCAACAAAACAGAATCTGAATCGGAGTAGGTATTGCATCTTCAATAGTAAATCTTTTCCCCTACCCACCACCTTATGTACAATGTATATCATGTGTTTACCACACATCTCATTTTATTCATGAATATTAAGGTGTATAGAACTTAAGATACATGTAACTATTAAAATATTTGATATTATGTTGATGCAGATTATGTATTTTCATTATAAGAGCTTGTGAATCATCAAAGTTAACTGAAAGGCAGTACATTTAGTTATCAGTGCAGTTCTTACAGATCTTTCATTGAAATATGCATGTTTATAATAAGAATTTGTGTTTTAAATCTAAATCCAATATAGCATTCCTACATCAATTTACATGATTTTTGAAAACTTTAGCATTTTAAATTTTAACCCAGTCTCATTTTTGTCGAGCCTGCAACTTTTGTTGCAGAAAGCTCGACATAGGTATAGTGATCCGGCGGCGGCGGCTACGGCGGCGGCGGCGGCGGCGGCGGTGTTAGCTCACTTCTTAAAAGCTTTATATTTTAGAAGGTGTAAGACCTGCATGCTTCATACTTTGTATATAGATGCCTCATGTTACGAAGTTTCCGTCAGTCACATGTCCAATGTCCTTGACCTCATTTTCATGGTTCAGTGACCACTTGAAAAAAAAGTTCAGATTTTTTATAATGTTGAATTCTCTCTTATTATAAGTAATAGGATAACTATATTTGATATGTGCGTACCTTGCAAGGTCCTCATGTCTGTCAGACAGTTTTCACTTGACCTCAACCTCATTTCATGGATCAGTGAACAAGGTTAAGTTTTGGTGGTCAAGTCCATATCTCAGATACTATAAGCAATAGGGCTAGTATATTCGGTGTATGGAAGGACTGTAAGGTGTACATGTCCAACTGGCAGTTGTCATTTGACCTTGACCTCATTTTCATGGTTCAGTGGTTATAGTTAATTTTTTGTGTTTTGGTCCGTTTTTCTCATACTATATGCAATAGGTCTACTATATTTGTTGTATGGAATGATTGTAAGGTGTACCTGTCTAGCGGGCAGATGTCATGTGACCTTGACCTCATTTTCATGGTTCAGTGGTCAAAGTTAAGTTTTTGAGTTTTGGTCTTTTTATCTAATACTATATGCCATAGGTCATCTATATTTGGTGTATGGAAATATTTTATGATCTTTATGTCAGTCGCGCAGGTTTTATTTGACCGTTTTTGTGTTTTGGTCTATTTTTCTTAAACTATAAGTAATAGGTCAACTATATATGTTGTATAGAAGCATTGTTAGCTGTACATGTCTGCCTGGCATGGTTCATCTGACCTTGACCTCATTTTCAAGGTTCATTGGTCTTTGTTTAATTAGTTATCTAGGTTAATGTTAAGTTTATGTGACAGTTGTATTAAAGCTTAACTTTATACTTAGGACTATCAACATAATATCATTGATTAGTATAAGAGGCGAGACATTTCAGTGTGTTCACTCTTGTTGACATTATTTACTGTGAATTCATTATTTTCATGGACCCGTATAAATTTCGTGGATTGAGGAAAACCTACATTTTCGTGGGTATTTGATTTTGTGGTTTTGCCAATCTCTCCATACAGAGCTGAGAGAAAATTTGTTATTCATTGGACATTTGAATTTGTGGTTCACTTGTTATCAGGAAACCCTTGAAAATTTGTAACCAATGAATAATGATGATTCCACAGTAAAACCTTTTCATTTATCTTTACAGAAGTAAAACCAACCATTTCCAGGATTATGGTTCTGAATTGTCGCTAGCTTTGGGTGTACTGACCACAGGGTTGTATGTTTCTACCTTATATCCATCAGTACCAGGGGGAGATTCAGGTTTGATTTCACATAGCTAAATAGTACAGTTATAAAAAAATATTCATAATGTTTTTATAATTGTGAAAATCTACTCTCTCTTTACTGGTATTATAAAGTTCTTTTTAATTTAATTTGAACTCAATCTAGGAACAAACTCAAACTTTCTGATAAACAAATTTCAAGTGATTATCTCCCTTGATATTTTGCTGTTTTTTTAACGAAAGTTGGTCTGGAAAATATTTTCTCTCTTTGAATATATTTTTTAAGTTGAATTTGATTTTTTTATCCAATAAATATTGATGTTTTTCATTTTTTTTCGTTTTTTTTATTATTAAGCATCTGTTTGCATTTCATTGTGATTAGTTTTGTCTTAAAAGTCAGTTTGATTTTGTATTTTTCAGGGGAGCTTATAGCAGCTGCATATGAACTTGGAGTAAGTTTGAATAAAGTGAAGATTGCAATATTATTTTAGAAAACTACTAAAAATATTTGAGATATTTTACTTCAACTTCATGAATATCTCTTTTTGTCATGTGAGATATGTACTTTTGTTCATAAAATACAACTTATCCATTGACAAACATTTCAAGAGAATATAAAAAAGAAGATGTGGTATGATTGCCAATGAGACAACTGTCCACAAGAGACCAAAATGACACAGAACTTAACAACTATAGGTCACCTGTACGGCCTTCAACAATGAGCAAAGTTCATACCACATAGTCCGCTATAAAGGACTCAGAAATGACAATGTAAAACAATTCAAACGAGAAAACTAAGGGCCTTATTTATGTATAAAAAGTAAACGAAAAAACAATTATGTAACACATCAAAAAACGACAACCACTGAATTACAGGCTCCTGACTTGGGACAGGCACATACATCCAGAATGGGGAGGGGTTATACATGTTAGCCGGATCCCAATTTTTTTTTTTTACTTTACATTTTACTTTTTTAAGGTGGCCCATCCTCCTGGATACCCATTGTTTACCTTACTTGCCAATTGTGTAATAAGACTGGTACCTTTTGGGAGCATAGCATGGAGAGTAAATTTACTAACAGCTGTATGTGGTGGAATGGCTGCAGCATTTTTATCCAAATTATTAGGTATTATTAAAATGAATTATTATACAATTTTTAAAGCAATTACAAGCTTTGGATGCCAATAATGCAATATAGCAATACTGTATTCAGTTTTAGATGCCAAGTATGCAATTTGCAATACCCAGTGTTGGATGCCAATTTCCATTTGTCGGTTCTGTGTCAGGATGAAATAAAAGAATTTAGTTTCATCGCTTATGATAGACATTAACAATATAAAGCCACATAATTTTATTATTAAAAAGTGTAATCACAAAAATACTGATCTCCAATGAAAATTCAAAACGGAAAGTCCCTAATCAAATGGCAAAATCAAAAGCTCAAACACATCAAACGAAAGGACAACAATTGTCTTATTCCTCACTTGGTACATGCATTTTCTTATGTAGAAAATGGGGGATTGAACCTGGTTTTATAGCTAGCTATAAGCTAAACCTCTCACTTGTGTGACAGTCACATCAAATTTCTTTATATGTAATGACAACGATGATGAACAAAACAATATAATATGCTATATGATGTGCTTGTAAACAATAGCATTATAAAAATCTCAATATATCTATACTTAGCGCAGAATTGGAGATGAAAATATTAATGGCTGTTACAATTTAACTGTTGTCTCAATCCACATCATGTATTATCACTTATTTGCCAACAATTTGTAGATTTTGCTGTGATAAAATTAAAATTGAAAACCTGACTGCTGATTTTTAGGATTAAATTTGAATAAAGCCACATAGGCCATTTGAAAATTTCCAACTGGCTTGCATGAACTAGTTCATATATATGTTAACCATTTACTCTAACATTATACATCATATCTATTAAGGTTAACAGGCAGACTGTCTTGTGGTGCATTTGCAGTAGGACTTTGGTGTTGGTGCAAATTAACATGGACCTGGTCAATAACATCAGAGGTCTTCTCACTAAATAATCTGTTTATCACGATTATCATGAAGCTGTCTGTTGATTTTAACTATTGTGCTGGTGAAATGAAGCAAAAAGTAAGTTTTAACAATAGACCAATTTGTAATCCATTTTAAGTGTGATGTTTTAAACAACTCTGTTCTAAATCCAAACCGAAATTGGTTTTTGGATTTTTCCAGAGCAAACTAGCTATTGTTTTTATACAAGTATACCATGGATTCATTTATTTTTGTGGGTACCAATTTCTTCGTTGAATATTTGAATTCGTGGTTTACCTGCATCCACGAAAAAAACAAGAAAATTGGTATCCAATGAATATTAATGAATCCACAGTAATTGCTTTCTAAGCAGCATGCATTTATGCTGTCATTTCAATAAGAACAAACATTTCTGTATTGAAAAATTCAGTTCTGAAAAAAAGAAAGCAATGGAACCTGTCAGTTTTGACAAGTGTCAGTAAAGATGTTTCACAAGCTACAGGTTGGATCAGTAAAATTTTCTATGCAATACATTTTAAAAGAAAAAAAATCTGCAAAAAGTCATGAAAGTTTAGTAATTACTTAGTTTATCGTACATAAAAAGGGATGATAGTAATTACCAAAATACTGCACAATTCAATAGACCATTGCCAACTTCCGACATGTCTAGTCGCCTTTCAAAAAAAAGATTCAGTTACTAAAAAAGATTTTTGAACTTTTGTTATTTAAGAGTTATTTCCCTTGAATAACACAATGGTTGATTTATAAAATTGCTTGCTCTGTTACAGATTTCTTTATTTGGAGCATTCATGTGTGGTTTATCACTGTGTAATCAACATACGATTGTTGTTTATAATATGATACTCATTTTATGGGTGCTGTTTGAATTAAAACAGAATCAGGTAGGCATTTAAAATTGTTTTGTTTTCTAGTTTAATACTTTGCCAATTCTAATTTAAGATAAATACATTCACATTTTACTAATACTGAAATTTTTTATTAAAGTAGATTGTTATGGAGTTATTTGCTGCAAGCATAGTCCTATTGTGACTTTTTTTTGTAGATATGCTGTGAATAATAGAAAAAAATTATACTTTTGATATTCTTAGATATAAGAAGATGTGGTATGAGTGTCAATGAGACAACCATCCATCCAAGTCACAATTTACAAAAGTTAACCCTCATAGGTCAAAGTACGTCTTCAACAGGGAGCCTTAGCTCACACCGAACAGCAAGCTATAAAGGGTCCCAAAAATTACTAGTGTAAAACCATTCAAACTGAAAAAAAACAATGGTCTAAATAAAAAAAAAACGAGACACACTTATGTACCACATCAACAAACAACAACCACTGAACATCAGATTCCTGACTTAGGACAGGTGTATCCAATGTGTCTGAATTATCATACACATTATATCAAATTTTACTGAAGGAGAGAGAAAGTAAGGGATTACTTTAGGACATTATGGAAATCATTCACCAGTTTTATTGTTTACTATTTTCCTATTGCAAACATTATTAAACTATCCAAATTACTGTACATTCAGAAATTATTGTAATGTTTTAGGGGTCATCCAAAATTGCCAACCATTTTCCCAAGCATGCAAATCATTTTTCTCAACCCTCAAAAGCATGCAATAAAATTGTTTATGATTTTACCCCTCCCCTCTCCCTCCCCCTCAACATTATTGGTTTTGCACACTTGATGAATGAATGGTTGACATTATGGATGACTCCTTGGACATCAAAATAATTTCTGAATTACGTATTACAAAGTTAAAAGTTAAAATAATCAAATTTATTCAATATATTTCAGCTTCTCTCAGTCACATTTTTAATAAAACTAGGATTAACATTTGCACTTGGTCTTCTACCATACATTTACCTACCACTGTCTGCATATTACAACCAAGCCAGATGGACATGGGGCGATCAAAGGACAATTTCTGGTTTTCTGAAGCATCTTCTACGCAAAGAATATGGAACTTTTGATTTGGTTCGTGTACTTTATTGTAGACAAATGTATTCATGTGTTTTATACACTCTTTTTGTGCTGACATGAATTGTCATTGATATGGTAATACAATGTATTTATAAATTTACTGTTTACAAATTTTTGAATTTTTTGAAATACTAAGGCTTTTCTACCTCAGGCATAGATTACCTTAGCTGTATTTGGCAAAACTTTTAGGAATTTTGGTCCTCAATGCTCTTCAACTTCGTACTTTATTTGGCCTTTTTAACTTTTTTAGTTGTTTTAAAATTACACCAAATACATTGTAACTGCTTTTTCTAGTGTGTAAATTGCATACATTATATATAAAAAAGAAGATGTGGTATGATTGCCAATGAGACAACTCTCCACAAGAAACCAAAATGACACAGAAATTAATAACTACAGGTCACAGTACGGCCTTCAACAATGAGCAAAGCCCATACCTCATAGTCAGCTTTAAATGACAAAAGTAAAACAATTCAAACGAGAAAACTGACGTCCTAATATATGTAAAAAATAGTTTGTTTGAGTCAGTTGATGAAACATGTCTTTTTCTATATCCAGGGTAAAGACGGGGTTCAACAAGGATTATTTCAGTCTTTACAGTAAGTTGTGAAGTTTAATTAATATTTAAGGGAACAAGTGTGGTATAAATCATCTTTTCACTACCTTTGCAAGTAAGTCACACAATCTTTGAAAATTTAGATGTTGAAATCATAGGCTTTTAATTCATAATACTTTATCTTAATTTAATTTCTTGTTTACTGTAAGGCTATGTTAGTAAAGGGTTTGTAAATAATTTTATCACAAAAGAAAGTGTTTGAATTTGGAATATTTTTTTAAATCTATGATCAATTACAATTGAGTTTTAGGAATTAAAACTCAGTAGATAACATAGAATTCATAAACCACAGTAAGTATGAATACAAGGCACCAGATGCAGAGAGAACAAATGTAATGACAAAACACAAAAAAAAACCATCTAGAAGTCAGTTTACGGTTCTATAGCAGTGGACAAGTATCCAGAATTTATGTCAATATAAAAAAGAAGGTGTGTATGATTGCCAAAGAGAAACTGTCTACAAGAGACAAAATGACACAGAAACAGAAATTAACAACTGTAGGTCACTGTACAGCCTTCAACAGTGAGCAATTATTTGCCACAAATCTAGGCAAATTGAATATTCTAGGTAAGAAGTCAGTTTCAATATTCTTTGGAATTATACTTTGATGTCATTGGATGCCTGAAATTGTCATTCAAACAGGGTATCAGGAAAAAAGAAAAAAAAAAGCTCTCATTATTGTTGAATAACTGGTTGGGTTTCTTTGATATTCGTGTCATACCAATTTTGTGGTCTTTGTAGAATTTACACTCGACAATATATATGATGAAATTATCAAAGATAATTTAAATTTTTCTCAAACCACAAAAAATGAGACCAACATGAAAAAATTATCGACAGTAATCTTTTAATTTCATATAAGTTAATTAAATTTATTGTGTTTCAGATTGTTCATGTTTCATCTGGTCAGTGAAATGACTGTTATAGTATTAATATTATTTTGTTTTGGAATGACACAGGCTATTTATAGGTAAGGACATTTTCTGATGCTAACATTATAATTTATAGTGTTTTCTTACCTGAAGACTTCTCAATAAATACATTATATCAAGGTACACTACAGGGAGAACACTTGTAAAGATAGTTATTCTGTATTAAAAGAAATAATGATTAAAGAGTTTCTGGAAAAAAAGAGCAAAAAAATTATAATATGCAGATACAGACATGTCATTGAGTTTACATGTACTGAAAAGAGATTTCCTGAAATCTTTATAAAAGATGTTTTCATATTCTAAGCTATCAGCTGAAAGAAAATAAATGAACTTTGTATTGGAATTGGTGTAAAAAAAAAAGGCTTGCTTTTATGTGTGTAAATTGCTGTACATGTGATTATCAATGAATTTGTAAGAAATTTACAATGTTAGTTGTTACATTTTGGATATTTTTATCTTCATTATATATTTAAGGGATGACTGTAATATTTTTTCTGTCTATGAAGAAATGACTTAAAAAATTTTGTGCACACTGAATAACCCGCGTAGCGGGTTACTTAAAAGTGTGCACCACATTTTTCATATGTAAATATATATTGAAGATGAAAATATCCAAAATATTACAGTCATTTCTTATAATTTAATTCTAAATTCCATTTTAAACCGTAGAAAACCATGAAAAAACGTTAATGAGGCACGATCACATGACTAAATTATGTCTAAAGGCTCACAACAAAATAATGTAAGCCAATCAGAAGACGCGTTACATCCAAAATTAAATAATATATATACATATTTATAACAAAATCATAGTAAATCCAAAGGATAAGGGGTATTGCTGTTAAAAAATAACCATCCAATATAGTGTAAAATTAACTGATTTTTTTTATTGTTAAACTCATGTTTTTGTAGATCTGAACAAAAATTAAAAAACTGAAACTTCTACCATATTAATTTGTATTTTTCAGATTTGTATATAAGAAACATCGGCTTTATTTTATATTTGCATTGATGATGTTAGTGTATACAGTATTTTTCTCATGGAGAGCCAATCTAGATGTGAACAATCCTCTGATGTATGGTGTGGTAAGTGTTCAAGATAGATACATTGATCAGCAGTGCTTCAAATAGTTTTTGGCACAGACTGGGTAACTATATAAAGATAAAGAAATCAATAGGATAAATAATAGAAAATATACTTATTCATCAGTAACTTATATAAAGTTAAGAAATTTTTTTGCCAACCTAAAATCTTTTTGACAGAACAATTTTTCATATGTATTCTAGGTTGAAAGGTTTTGGATGCAGAGTGATATAGTTGTCATTGTGATTTCTGCTCTTGGTTTTAATTTCATTGTAAGGTAAGTCTTTTTGTTGTTAATATATCATTTTGGGGGAAATAGATCATTGATAATTTAGATTTGTCCCAGATCTGCTGTAAAAATGAATGATGAGGATTTTACTTTGAATAAACGAGTCCACCACTGATATAAAATCTTACTAAAAATCTCACTGATTTGTGATTTTGTATAAAAACTAGCTTTGTATAACAAACATTTATTTATTGCCATATTTTGTTTTGCATTATTGAGGTATGTTTCCAGAGTTTAATATTTTTATAAAAAAGTTGATAGTTAAGTGCCAGTCTTTGTAAGAATTAGGCAATTTTGGTAAAAATCAAAACATGATCAGGAAAAACCCACCGAGCTAATCATTCTATTTAATACTAACCATCATCCTGAGTTAAAAATTAATGTTTTTTTGTTTGTGTGTGTCTGGTAATATCAATTCTAATATGACGTGCTTCTTTTGCTTTGTAAAGAAACCATACTTTATTATCCAATAAAATTAGTTTGCACATGCGTATATTGACTACGGTAGAAAAATGAATTTTATCAAAATTGGTATGCATTTAATGTATTCCATTAACTTAAAACACTTTCAAATTCTAAAATGATACACATTGTGTTACTAATACTTTCACAATGACAACAATGTGTTACAATTCGAAATTGAACTATTTGACCTAGATACCGCAACGTCCATGTTGGCTGTTCCAACTTCAAAACCCCTCCCTCTGAAAAACACGTTTCATCGTCTGCTTGTTTACAAAACAAAATGGAGTATGCGAGAACAATCCCGTTAAAAATTGGACTTAAGGTAGAACACAAAGGACAGAACTACATAATAATTGACTATTTCAATCAGAAACAATCTGTTCTACAATACATAATAAGGAATATTTCATCAGGTCAAACAAAACGTGTATTTAGACATGAAATATGTGATGCATCAGTTACGTCAATGTTTGCCAGACTAACTGATGCCACAATATACCAGTTCGAGCAAGAGAGCTCGCAATCAGATGATGAGCTTTCAAATTTTGCTGAAGGAGTTTCTGAACCTGTAGAAGAACCACAACCAAGGTTAGAACCAGAACAAGCTTTAGAACCAGAACAAGCTTTAGAGACAGAACTAGCTTTAGACCCGGAACCACCCTAAAGAAACCAAGGTTCAAAGAAATGCCAAGCAGAGAGCACATAGATATGATGGCTCAGGCCAGAGTAGAAGAGACAACTAAGCAACAAACTGATTGGGGAGTGCGCCTTTTCAGAGGTAAATAAACTGTCAGACTCACATCACAACAATTAACTATCATTGCATAAACATGTAATTATTATTATGATTTTTCCTGCTATTATGACTACATTGTGTCCTCACTTTTCCTGTTGCAAAGGCATATATATATATAATAATTTCATTGAAACATATAATCTAACGATAAAATATAAAATAAATTATAGCCTAAATAGGTTATGAGTATTACTGTCGTACTGAAATGACAAAATTGTTTCATATTTATGATAAAATAGATTGACCCTAGCAG
The DNA here is from genome assembly GCA_019925275.1 of Mytilus edulis. NCBI lineage: Eukaryota > Metazoa > Mollusca > Bivalvia > Mytilida > Mytilidae > Mytilus > Mytilus edulis. Next base: position 86,059,773 of record CM034350.1, read on the forward strand.
GGAATCGAACCCCATTCTCCTATAAAAAAATAGGCGTAATTACAAATATACCACCAAGGTTTTCAATCCATTTACAAATGCAACAAGATTGTCACTCAGTTTGAATTTTAATCATCATTAGAAAAACAAAATTTATCAGCAAAAAATGTATGCATTTCGTGTGACGTACATGTACATGTATGATGAACTGTGAGTCGCAACAAGACTATTTACAAAAATTAAATCATTCAACCAATAAAATAAAAAATAAAGGCCTTAAAACATCATATTTGGACATATATACTTCTAAATTTGCATTTATTATAAAGGTGAATATTATTTAAACTTGATAAAATATAAATTTGAATTTCAGGATGGTTGACAGAAAACCAATACAGTGACAAGTTTGAGGAACTTGAAAGCTCCATATTAAATGAGAGATTATGCTTTTTCTATCCAAGCCTGCAAACAAAAAAAGGAACAGATTACTCTAAATCAGCATTAGTTGGAATACGTGCAGCAATATCCCGTCATCTCACATCTCCACCATACAACCGTAATGTTAATTTAATGAAAGATAATGCCTTCATGACATCAAATCATGCATTAACGGGAATGATAAAAACCCTAAAGAGAGCAGGCAAAGATGTTACGGTACACAAAAAACCTGTAGCTGAAGGAGACATACAGCGTTTATATTCAAGTGGGGTTTTCAACACAGATTCACCAGCAACACTACAAAACAAAGTATTCTGGGACTTAATGTTGAATTTTGGAAGACGAGGCCAGGAAGGGTTAAATAGTTTGACAAAGTCATCTTTTGGTAAGTTCAAGGATGACAGGGACCATACATATTATAAAATGACATACAATGAGGCAAATAAAACTCACCATGGCGTTGATTCCCATGAAAACCGTCAAGAGGTGCGTATGTATGAAAAATCAGGAGATGAAAACTGTCCAGTGGCAAGTTTTGATTTTTATGTATCTAAATTGAGTCCTAAATGTAATGCGCTGTTTCAACAGCCATTGCTTTATCCAAAACCAAATTGCTGGTATGCTAATCAAGCCATGGGAAAAAACAAATTGAGTCAAATGATGCCAAGGATTTCAAATGAAGCAGGCCTTTCCTACAGATACACCAACCATTGTATAAAAGCTACCGTTGGTACTGGGCTGAAACGCGCCGGGGTCGATGATTTAACTAACATGTCAGTTACGGGTCATAGAAACATTAAATCGTTAGAAAGTTATGTTGCTAGACCGTCAGATGCACAAAGGCGTGCCCTCTCATCAACTCTTCAGGGTGTAGCTACCGCAAGTAACAGTAATGAATCTGTGTCAAAGGGCCCCTCCTGCCAAGTCTCAAATCATGTCAGTACAATATCCAGGAATCCTCTGTCAGACATGAGTATTTTCACAAACGCTACAATAACCGGGGGAACATTTACTATAAATTTAGTTAGTAAAGACTTACCCGATTCTCCTTGCAACATGCCTAGTACGTCCACCGCCATTGACAAGTTCAACTGACTGAAAAATGCGGCCAGAAATGTGCGTGTCAGCTGAACTATTGACCTCAAAGGAAAAGACGTTGATTTATAACGTTTCTGTTATTTTGTGACTCAAACATTGTTTTAGTTAATAAATTTGTTAATTTCTGTTTTAATATTGAATTTTAAAATTATTACAACTCATTACTAGTTTGAACTAGTTGAATAAAAATCAACAGGGAGGTTGATGGAAGAGCCTACACACATACTGTAACCTTATACACAGCAAACATAGAAATTACCGTAAATGTCCTAATCAGAATCGAAATAATTGATGGCAGCTATACTTTATTGTATTTTTAACATGGGTAGGCATTATATTCGTGTTATTTTAGCCCTCGCTATCGCTCTGGCAAAAATAATCACGAATATAATGCCTACCCATGTTAAAAATACAATAAAGTATAGCTGCCATCAATTATTTCTTAAATAACTCGGTTAGAAAATTGGTTAGAATGATAGTAAATTACAGAGTTATCTCCCCTTATTTGTTAATATCTAGTGCATTTCAACCAAACTGTATCTGCTATTACCAGAACAGAAAACAAAAATGAATGTTATTTTTGTGCATAACTACATATTATGAACTAAAATCAATGTCAAATTGGGTGGGTTTTTATGCCCCACCAACGATAGTAGAGGGGCATTATGTTTTCTGGTCTGTGCCTCCGTCTGTGTGTCCGTTCGTTTCAGGTTAAATTTTTTGGTCAAGGTAGTTTTTGAAGAAGTTGAAGTCCAATCAACTTGAAACTTAGTACACATGTTCCCCATGATATGATATTTCTAATTTTAATGCCAAATTATAGTTTTGACCCCAATTTCATGGTCCACTGAACATAGAAAATGATAGTGCAAAGTTAAGGTTAAAGTTTTTGGTCAAGGTAGTTTTTGATGAAGTTAAAGTTACATCAACTTGAAACTTAGTACACATGTTCCCTATGATATGATCTTTCTAATTTTATGGCAAATTAAAGTTTTGACCCCATTTTCACGGTCCACTGAACATAGAAAATGAGTGGGGCATCCGTGTACTATGGACACATTCTTGTTTTGCTGATGTTTTCACCACTGCTTGATTCTTAGGCAGACTGGCACTTAATAGTAAGGCTCCTTTCATGTCTATAGCATGAATGATTTTTTTTAGGAATATTTACTCTTTACGCTATAAGTTGCATTTATATTATTAATTGTTTGTTTTCTGATTACCTTTTAGGTTTTTTGAAGATCAGTTTCCAGTACTCAGAAAATTACTCATTGATGTACTTATAGTGATAGCATTGATTGCTTTTCAACTGGTATGTTAACTACTGACAACATCTTTCATGCTATTATACACTGTATTTTTGAAAGCTTTCTTACCCTAAAAAAAATCCATTTTTTGTTCTTTTGCTCATTCATTTTCAGGACTAAAATGCACCTTATTGCTGTATTGAAGTCAAACTATACATGTCATCACTGATTTTCCCATGCAATTTTGATGTCTGAACAGAAAATGTCTGTCCCATAAAAGCAAAAGAGGTTGTGTTGCATCAATATTACCAAAACATAAGTCAATCCCCAAATAACTTGAAGTGATATTGTCTTGTGAACACTTTTCTATTATCCTTAATTGAGCAACAGTCATTCTGTCTAACTTGATTCCTAATAAAAATCTCTGAATTTATTAGTGATGATAGAAATTCATTACATCTTTCTGTAATATAAATTTCATATTTTCTCATATAAGTCTATTTCTTTTTTTAACATTTTGCTGATTTTATGTAGCCAATAATTTAAATTGATGACAATGACAATGCTGATATTTAGGAAGAGGCATGCATAGCATTTGAGGTCAAGTGTAATGGTAAAAATATAGAGTGCATTTTTTAATGTCCCACCTACAAAAGTAGAGGCATTATGATTTATGGTCTGTGTGTTCTTCTGTCTGTTTGATATTAGGTTAAAGTTTTTGGTCAGGGTAGTTTATCATCTTGAACCTTATAATACATTGTAATCATGAGGTGTACTTTTAAAATCATATTGTAAATTAATTTTTTAACCCCATTAAACAGTTCACTAAACATCCAAATGTTATTGCGTGAGTGTGATATGGTTTCTTATGGCTTATAATCTTGTTACAGAAAATTAGAAAATTAGAAGAATAAATTCTGGTACTTAAAAAATATGTTGCCCTTGGAGTCAGTTTCATTATTTTGTCTTTCAGAATAGAAATTATCCCTCCTGTAATCAGAGTCAGAACACAGCAGTGTATGAGTTTGGAATGGACGTTCTCAATACAATACCAAATGGATCATTTGTTTTGTCTAAAGGAGATCTACCTTCTAATACACTCAGGTATTGCAGATTTTTGTGGGAACCAATTGTTTTAGTTGTCAGAACATAAATTGAATGTTTTTAGTTGATGAATGCTTAACTTCATTGTTTTGACAAATTTTGCATACAAGCTAGAGGATTTTTTTTTATTTTGTAGAACCTTATACCGTACTCACAATTTATCTTTACATTGAAAATATGTATAAAAGTTTTTTTCAAGTTCAACCTTTTCAAACAAGTGCCTTATAGAATAGAAGTGATTATTTTCTTTTAATTTCATGACACAGTCATTAGATTATTGGACTTGGATGGTAAGCATAATTATTTTTTCACTGAATACTCACTACACACTTACAACCTTAGGTATTTTGTCATACCAGTTGATCAGTTTGTAGAGGTGAATCAAGCTGCAATTGGCTTAAACATTTTAAGCAATTGTTATACTTATAGGCCAAACCCTTCTATGTAAGCACTTTAATTTGTTTTTGTCTTTAGCATGCTTGAAATAGTTGCCACTAAACATTAAGCAACCAACAATCACCCAATATATTTTCAGGAAGATACACTGGTTTTTTTTATATCAATTTTTGTACAATTTAGTGGGATTGGTGGCATTTTAACATTGATATAGCAATTTTTGTATGCCTTATCTTAAGGGGCATTATCTTTTTCAGTTTGTTTGTCTGTTTCTTAGTCATCCATCTGTCCTGCTTCAGGTTAAAGGTATTTTTTTATGAATTTATAATTATATCAACTTAAAACTAAGTACATATGATCTCTATGTTTAAATGCCAATTAAAGTTTTGACCTCAATTTCACTATGTACTGGACAAAGAAAGTGATAGTGTGAGTAGGGCATCCTTGTATTATGGACACATTCTTGTATAACATATTTTCAGAGAGGTCAGACGCAACACAGAACTGATGATGTTGTGACTTAACCTGACCACTTTTTCCATCCCTTTGATATAGGTCAACTTCTATAGTGAGATTACTTGTAATTTTATGATTTCTTTACTATTCTTTACAGATATTTATACTTGTGTGAAAATGTAAGGCCAGATTTATTACTGTTTGATCAAGAGGTAAGCTAACCATATTTTGTTTTATTGAGCGAAATTCCAACTGAAATATGTATTTGTCATAGGAAATTGAATTAAAAGGGAATCAATAGATCTGTCAAATTAATTACTATGACGACATTTTTTTAGATAAAACATAACTATTTATTGATTTCAATATACAAATTAATATCAAATCTATCAAAATTGAAAAAAAAGTCCAGTTAACCAGTTAGTGTTTTTGGTATTCACTATTCGGTCGTTTGACCGGTTATTCGTTGACAACAATATTATATATCAAATCTAGCAAAGATAAAGAAAGGTTTTGTTGTAGAGATATATAGATAAGAATTAGAAAATAAGAAATTTTGGTTGTAAGAAAAATGTTTTAAGGGCTATATATTTTTTGCGTCTTTTGCATGCAATTTAGAAAATCTAGAAATGTACTGACAATTATACTTTTTTGCTTTTTTTATTTGTAAGATTCTTTTACTCATTTTACTGTGTATAAAAAATAATGGCTCAATGACTAGTAAGATTTTTTCTTGTGTTGGAATGACTGTTGGCAAAACTTGGCATTTTCAAAATAAAAATGTTGTCACAAACCAACATTACAATTGCAATTCAAATCAAACAGCAACCAAACCATGTATGCATGTTGCCATTAAAAGTTGTATTTCTAATAACTGTTACAGGTTTTAACGTATGATTGGTCAGTTTCTATGATGAAGAAAGTATACCCAGATATAGTTTTCCCAGGAGATCATTTATATACACATGATGCAATTATGTCAGATGGAAGGACTGCATTCAGCTTCAAAAGATTCTTGGATGTAAACTCACAAAGGTATAAATACTTTATACACTTGTGTTCTGAATTTGTTTTAATAAAAGAATTTCAAGGAAGCAATTGCAAAGAACCCATGCTTTAAGTGATCAAATAGAGAACTAAGTTAATGTTTACTTTGGATTTCATTGCAAACTTGAGGACTAGCATATTGTAGTTATATATCTTTCGTCTCTGATTTTCTACTATGATATTCCAAAGGTCCAGTCCTATTTTAAATTTTGTACTGAAATCTTAAATGCTGTAGTCTTGTATCCATTCATTGCGCATATTCCTTACAACCAGAGACCTGGGCGGTCAGCAATGACCCTTATCCTGAAAAAAATAGATCATTGTCTTGTTCTCATGCAACAATCTATGTAAACAAGGTTTACTGGCTTCAATAATCTCAATTTATCATTGTTTCCTTTAATATAACACGATTGTCCTACAGTGGACAAAATAGACATTCTTACTTAACACCTTTATAATTAAAAAAAACAATCAATCCAATGCTGAGAGAGGGTACAGAATCAGCTGTTGCAGATTTTTTTTTAAAAGCATTTACTTGTTCTTGCTTATTTGAAATTTACACATATTCTTTTTTTATTATTAGTAGGTCAGTATATGGCTGCATTGGTGTACAAGACCATGAGAATTCCTGGATGTCTAATTATGATTTACTACCATTTGGAGTATGTTCACAGTTTATAAAGAAAGGTTCCAGCATTAATCTGTCTCAGTATTCAAAACAGACACAAGATATAGCGGAAAACTGGACTCATCCTTATAATGGGTAGGACTAATGTAGATTTTACTGCTTCTTTATCAGTCAGGGGCGTTACTCAAACAAGTTATTTTTTTTAATTACTTAAATAAGTAATTTTTGTTTTTAAAAATAATAAAATTACTTAATAGAGTTATTTTAATTTTCAATAGAAACATAGACTAAATGTAGTTTTCATGATTTTCAACATCATTTTATATCATAGAATAAAGAATTTATCAGATTTTAGAGGAGTATAGAGATAAAGGGTACTTTAAAAATAATGACAAAAATATTACTTGAATAAGTTTTTTTTATACATTTTTGAAAAAAATGGCAATTACACTTATCTAATGCACATATGGAATTGATTTGGGTTACAAATTATAAATAACTTCAGGTCTTAATTCACAAGTATCTATCTATTTATATCAGTCTACCTTCAAGATTTTAGAGGAAAATGATAATTTAATAGTCCCAAAAGACCAATCTTTGACCCAGAAGCGTCCCGGTATGAAAGATAAGTGTGTCAAAAAGTTAATTAGTGTTTCGGAAGAATTAGTTTTTATATATCAAAGGAAAAATAACCAGATGACTGTGAAAATTATTTAAAGCTAGTAAAATCTGTATTATTGAACACCTATAAAAATTATATTCAGAAAAATAACTTATATAAGTTATATTTAAATTAGCCTCGTTTTCAACATTACTTGTATAGGTAATTTTAATTGTTACCTGTTTAAGTAATGCCCTTGACTGTTTATAATAAGATACCATATTTCTATTTTTTATTATTTTAAGCATGGAAATTTTTCATCATTATCAGATTTTGATCAGTGAAGGATTGGCACAAGTTAGCATAACAATATATTGAATCTTAAAATGACATTTATGAACTAGAAAAAGTTGAAGATTAGATAAAAATAAGGAAATTTCCATCTTCATTTGATTACTGTAGATTCTATTTTATTTGTGGAGTACTGTTGTTTTGCAGATTTTTGGTCTCAAATTTCATGTTCATCTGACGAAAGATTTTGACCACTTTTTTAAAAATTAAGTGTCTATTTTATTTGAATCAATTAGTTTATGTGAAAGATTTCAACTGATTTAGTCATAAAAAACGCACGGATTCAAGCTGAAATATGAAAAATCTACCAAATATGCAGAAAAATGAATCGTTTTTGTCAAATATGAAAGTGGACGCATCCGTGTTCATCCTCAACCTTTATATATGTTATGTATTATCATAAAATACAACTAACATTTCAATATTAAGGATGAACACGAATGCGGCCACTTTCGTTTTACACGAAAACTGTCTAAAATTTAACTAAAATGCTAGAATTGTGAAGATTTCAGTAATTTAGCATGACTTAATGGTGCTAGTATCCGATATATGTGCATTGTATTGTCAAAATCAGCCCAAATTTATGTAGCAGAAGCATTCTACTGTCCAATGAATAACTAAAAGTTTACATTTTAACAATTTTGTAAAACTGCTATATTTTGGGGCCAAAAAGGGGTCTTACTGGACCTACTCCTTTGAGAAGAAGAAAATGTATGAATCATGAAAGCTACAGTAATATATAACCTTTATCAAAATACAATATTAGCTGTGATATTCGTCCACTCAAAAAAGTTGGATTTTAAAAATTGGAGAGTGGAAAATTAAAAGAATAATATGGCCAAGATGTATAATTAGTTTCTCCTAATAATTCACAAAAATGTCTTTAGCAGCATTGAAGATTGAATCAGTTATCAAAAACAAAGTTTTGTAAATGAAGAAACCATATTATATACATTTTTTATATACATTTTGTTTTTAAATATTTTTAATATTTAATCTTTATTTTCAGCTTTGAAGACTCATCCTGGGAAAGAGTAGCTACAAATGAAATGTGGCATGCAAAGTATGTATTGTGTATTTAGAAAGATAGTAACATGCCTGTTCTCCCTACATATAGCAATACTTGGCTATTTATACCTATTAAAAACCTGAGTTAAACTATGAACATTTATGCTGCATCTATTTTTAAGACTCAAATGTTTCTATACACTTATCCTCAATATCATGATGACTAATGTCTTGTTTCCCCTTAACACAAACCCTGAAACAACAACTTTAACTACTTTTAAAGGAATGAATTAGGTAATATTGAAAATTCACATAGAAAACCAACATATACTACCACAACTTTTGTCCAAGTAGAAATCCTGATTTGTTTCATGCTCCTTTAGAATTTCAACATAAGTTGAATAAGAAGATCTTTCTGTACTGAATATTCAAATTTATTATATTATATTGCTGCATGGGTCTGCCAAATTCTCAAATAAAAACTTCTTTCCAAATTTTAAACATCTATTACATTATAAATCAGAACAGGTCTTCAGAGTAACTGTGAAACTACCTACTCTAGGTATGGTGCCAAAGATCTGTTAGAATACATACAATGTTAAGTCTTTCCTCCTTCCATAGCATTACATATTTGACTTCTCTATCATTTACAGTAGTATTCCTTCTAAAATTAAAGACAGAATGAAATAATTTTAAGTGCAACATCTTTGTTTCTTAATAAAGCATGGCCAAGGAAGATATAAATGTCTTTTATAAGGTGGAAGTTATGCTTTTTTTTTAAATCACTAAAATGCCTAGTTTTGTAATTGACAACATTTTTGTAACATTGAAAGGACCTGTATTTTAACAGACATTGGCGATTTCAAGAAATACCAACTGTGTATCTATTTTTGTACACTTGTTCCTTTACGCACATGATTACTCATACTGGAGCTTCTGATCATGTTCAGCTATAACAATAATTTCATATCATTATTATTTCCAAGTTTCCGTACTTGATTTAACTAATTTATCCCTTTGAACATTGTTGAACTTGAAAATAAAGAAAACATCTTAACTGACTACTACGTATTGACAGTGAGGGTCAGTCAAGAACTAAACTGTTTGTATGAATCAAACTGTCATATTGTGTACTTCCATTTCTATGTTGCAACATTTTAAAATGGCCTGTGGATGAAGTAAATTTAGTTTAAAATAATAAACGTTCAATCCAATAATTATAAAAGAAAAAAGTTTTAAAAGTTGAAACACATACTTGTCAGCTTTTATTGATGACTTACGCAATCAGCATGACCCTTTAAACCAGTACAAAATAAATTGTTAAACTGAACATTATTCATGCCATATAACAAGAGCACAACATTGAGCGATTATATTAGATATTTTTACAAGTTTAAAAGTAAATACATGAACATTTACTGCAACTTGATAATATCTGAAGGGAATTTAGTTTGGTATTTCCAAATTTACTTTGAAGTTTACAATCATACATTCGGTCTTCCAGATTCCTTTCTCATAGAAAGATGAAAGTTGCATAGTATATATCTATGCAATTAGCTATCATTAAAAATTTAAAGTTATAAACATTTGCCCTTGAAATCTTTTCTCCAATGTGTCCTTGTGGAGAAGCAGAGCAGGATACAGCACACCTCCTACAGTCATGCAATTTCCATCAGTCATTGAGAGATAAGATATGGCACTCAGTAACATCACTCGAAGAGAAGCTATACAGACCAGTGGATGCCCTACAGAAGACCACCAGATTTGTTTAGTAGACTGGTATTCAAGTGTAAAGGTGAACAATAAGAAGAAGAAGAAGAATCTTTTCTTCAGCAATTACAAAAGGAGTACAAAACTTCTGGTAGTTGATGCTGCAAATCGTCAATACAGTTACGTTCTGACTTCGACAGTGAAAAAAATATCCAACCGATTTTTAAGCCCTATTCAATTACCAAAATAGCAAGAAAACCAAGTGGGATCCCCACTGAAAGCACATTATTCTTGCCTAAGAGGAAGCAATGTAGTTTGGCATTGAAATTGTTACAAATAAAAATTAATAAAAAAATTTGTTATTCTATATTGAAGTAAATAAAATAAGCAATAACTGCCTGATCACTATTCCTTACATGGAAATGAAGGAATTAAATGTTTTTGATCACGCCAACCTGTAGTAGTGGGATTGTATCATGTTGAAAGTTCCTCCTTCTTTCAATTTTCATTCATGGAGATCCTTGGGGGAGCAGGATGCATAGAATTAGAGGATGCTTAGTATTTAGCCATATAAGAGAGAGGTTTGCATAGCCATAAAACCAAGTTGAACCCACAATTTTTTCTTTACCTAGTCAAGAATATGGCAGCTGCTATCAAATAGCATGTTTCTATGCATTTGTTTTTGCTGCACTTTAGTGTTTCTGTTGTTCTATTATTTCCATCATATTGATGTGTTTCCCTTGGTTTGAGTTTGTAACCCAGATTTGTTTTCTCTGAACTGAGTTATGAACTATAAACCAGTATACTTCTGTTGCCTTTATTTAGTTTACTTTTTTTTTGTTTTATTTGTAGACTGTTGTTTGTCTTTTTGTTCATTCAGATTTTTAAAATGGTATTGTCTGTTTTTCCTTGACTAAGTCAAGAGATATTTTTTTATTTTTCCTTTCTTGTCTTCTGTCTCTTTGTTTACCCTCTTGGTTAGTTGATTGTTGTTTATTTTTAAAATGTTCTGTTGCAAATATTTCATGTATTTTTAGAAGAATAGTGCCCTTTTTATGTCTTTTGTTATTGTTTTGGTTGGGTTGCTATCTCATTGACAAATACACCACCTCTTCTTTAATTATTTTTGACAAAAGAAATGTAGAGCATTTGTGTCAGATAAAAGTGAGTCCTTTGATTTGTTAATTCTATCATGAATAACCAGTAAATGAAACAAAGTTTTATTGATATTTTCAATATAAATATAAATGAACCAACTCTAAAAACGCTGGACTAGTCTTACACCAAATATTTTTGCTTTCTTCTCCTTTTCAGCTGCCCTTGTACCGCAGCCAATCCACAAAACTCCATTATTAGCAAAACAAAGACTAAGTGGTAATTCAATCCCTAATAACCTTAGATCCTTGCATTCAATAACCTCCCCAGCAGAATTTAATATATGTAAAGCATGGTTGTGTACATCTGACACTAAAATCATACCAGCACCTGTTGCTGACAAGTCAATGGGAACAAATTTACTTGTAACTGAACTGATATCAGAACCTTTATAAGTCCAAAGAAGTTGTCCCCAATTGTGTAACGCCATGACCTTTCCTTCTTTCTGTTTATTTACCCGATCAATGATATAAATATTGTCGTTTAAGGTTACTATTCTCCATGGGTCTGTGAATAATCTCTGATTATCTTTGTCATACTCATATCTAGTTCTAATCTCACCGTACTGATTGATAACTACAACTCTTCTCACACTGTCTGCTGTAGGGGGATATGTGACAGGGGTACATTCAGACAAGCCTACATATATTTCATTGTTTTTGGAAACATGAATGCTTATAGTTTTTAAGGGAGAAAATGACTTGTATGATTTGAATTTTTTATCTGCTGAATACACCTTAATATCACTTTCCCCTGTTGCTAAAAGAATTTCATCATTCTTTAATTTGGCCATATTACGTACATTGATACTGAATTCTTCCTCAACCGTTAGTTTGTTATTAATTTTTTCAAATTTCACTTTTTGTAGTTTTCTCTCTGTATGGCATGCAATGAATGTCAAATTGTTATCACATTTAAGTATGTCTAGTACATTTTGAAAATCACTTTGATAGCTTCTGTCTAATTCTACATTTGGAAATAAAATAATGTCACCAAATATTCTAGGTCTTGTGTTAAGCTCGTTAGTTATATTCCTAGAAATAAATTTTGTATTGAGAATAAGGCAATTAATTGTTTGCATTGATTTTGATGGCAAATTCTTATCCAGTGTTTTTCTTGAAGAGAAAACTTCAGAAGCCTGATGCGACTGCAAGGTTTTCTTCAAACTTTCTTCCCTTGTTACTAAGTCTTCTATATTCTTGTGTATGTCAGACATTTCCGTTTTGATCCTGATCTCTGTTGGCTTCCATATTGATTCAAGATCTTTTAGAAGTTCTTTTGCATATTTTGATATGGTTTCAGTCATATCCTTCTCAGTTTGCAAAATGTTTTCTTTTATTTCTTGGTAGTTTTTATCACAATCTCTAAGAAGTTTTTCTAGTCTTTCATTTTCATGTCCAAAAAACTTTTGACTAGATTCAAGTTTATTTTGTAATTCCTTCATTTTGGAAATTGCAATTTCATATACTTCATTCAGTTTTCTATACTTGTGTTTTTGATGGGACTCTATCAAACAGTCTAAGCACACTGGTTGGTCACAATCTATACAGAATGCACAGTACATTTGGTCATTATGAACTGTACATGGCATGTTTTGAAGATCTACCTTACGAAAAGCCATTGCAACATCTTCACTTCCAAAGTCTTTTAAATTAATTAATTCATGTTGGTCTGTTGATTTAAGTTTTGTATGAATCTTTGTTGTACAAAGTTGACACATAAATACATCACAGTTTATGCATTTCCATTTTATATCTGAGGACTCTTCACAGAGTTGACACATAGCTGTTGTCTGGGCTTCATCTGTAGGTTGTGAAAATGCCATTTCTTAATGATCGCAGAAAGTCCTTGAAGCACTTGTACATGTATACATATAACTGTATCTATGAGTTACAGGTAAACAAACTTCCTCTTTGGAAGATCAAGGTAAACTTAATACAAAAGCTAGTTATAAATATAAAATGTGAGATTTAAATGTAACGATAAACTAGATTTTTAATATAGGCCATATACTGTTGTAATGATATTTTATAAATAGCATAAACTTATCTTTTCTTTGCTTAACATCTCCTCTACCCAAATAAAAAAAAGAAAAACAAAACAAAACAAAAACAAGAGAAAGGAAAGAAATATAAAGTAAAGGAAAAACAGAGGAATTTAATGATGACTTCATTTAGTCATCACAGTTTAATTTTTCTAACTATCTATTGTTTTACTCTAAGTGTATAAAAAGCTAAGTCATATTAAATTTTAGCATTTAATTAAGTTTAAGTTTGTAAATATGTATCCCAACTTTAAGGTGGTACCTAACACTTTTACTAAAATTAATTTGGCTCGTTTAATTTTCTAAAAGTTTTGACAAAGTATTTACTTTGACCCTTTGACAAAAATATAAAAATTTCAAAAGATTTGAACCAACCGTTTAATCAGAAAAAATACACTGGTTATAAAGCAGTTTGACAAACACTTATTTTGATCATTGAGAAGCTTATTATTGCCTTAAGAACACAACGTCATTAAAACGTTCTGTTGATTTTACAGAGTTGTCTCCCTGTAGTGTTAGGTACCACCTTAAATTGTCCAAAAAATGTTAATTAATGAAATGTCACTCTATACCAAAGAGCATAGAAGCTAATCTTGACCTATAGGCCATGTGAGACAACTGCAATACTTGGTATCTGTTGTGATCCTAGAAGAGGTTTTAAAAAAATGTCACCACAAAATCAGTGAACAATTTCTACCTTCTGATAGCCTTAAAAGGGGCACTAGCTTTAAGCAGGAATTATGGTTCAATTTTGACATGATAAGCTATGAAACATTAAAGATTAATTATTCACTTGAAAGTGAATAATTCGACCTCATTGAACTGTATTCATGTGAACTTCAATTTAACCCCTTAGCTAGAGATTGTTAATGCTTGAATCGTGAATGATCAATCAACTAAAGGAAAAATTGTCAACATTGAAAGTAAAACAAAGGTAAATTATTTAATTGACTAATTGGATCGGCAAAATATTGTTCTTCTACAGGTAAAATTGATGAATAACATATATTTTAATGTATAATATGAAATTAAATAGACCAAGAAAAAAATGTTTTACATTGTTATAAATCAAATAGGAGAATTTGAGTAAAATCAGTGAATATAAATTTGACAGCAAGTGCGCCTTTGAAGAATGATTTTGACTAAACATCTTGTATTTGTCAAAACAAAAAAAAGCACAACCAACCCCCCACCCACAGTTCAGGCAACTGACAATTTAACAGAAATCATTGGATGATTCCTTAAAGGAGTTATTGCCCTTAAATGATGTTGGTTTTTTTGGTGTTTGCCTAATATCTTCAGAACAGCTTGAAAGTCTAGCAATACAAGCTCTACAAAACTGTAAAAAATACTATAAGTATACCCTTTACAGGAGTTATGTCCATAAGGCACAAACTATTGTGTCGGAGGGCATATGTTTTTTAAACATTAAAAAAAGGTCAGTAAAAAAAGATTTAAAAGAAAAATGTTTGACTAGAGAAAAAGAAATCATGACAACCACAGACGATAAATGGTTGGTGCATACATGACTGGCAGCACTGGCTTTTGACCACCAAAAACAGGTTTTTGCCTTTTATTTCAAATATTACAAAAGTTGAGTAGAAAGTGAAAACGTTGACAATTATCAGGTATACAAGATCTGTAAAATTGTCAATTTGACACAAAACCAATGAACAATGTACCTCCTACTATTATTTTCAAAAGATTTTGCCATTATCTTTTAAACCATAACAGATTAGTAGGAACTACTAAAAACAAAAAAATAAATGTAAGCTATATTTTGTGATAGGTGAGCAATTCAGGCTCTTGGGTTCCTCTTGTTTATTTGCAAAACAATATTAAAAGTCGTAAGTAGTTTAAAGTCTGTAGTTTTGAAATATGTTAATGTAGTACATGTATATACAATCATACGTTAAGTTTTTTATAATTAAATAAGGTACATGTAAGATCAAATTCTAAACCTGTGGTTATAGTAAGGTATGGAGTGAAATTTAATGTATATCATAAAAGATATCCATTTTTTTTTCAGAATTAGCAGTGCTTTCCAACTGTACCAGATGTCTGAAGAGACAAAAATTGTCAAGAAGAAATCAGAATATTTAATAGCTTCTTATCAGGTAAAACAAGAAAAAGTAGAATTCACAAAGTAAAATGATGAATTTGAAGTGGGAAACCTTCAAACAATAAATAATACCTAAATGGGATAATAGAATAGAATTGACTTTTTTATAATTTTAATCCTTAGTACATTGCATGTCAATTAAAATGTGGTTAATATTGCAAATGCATTGTTGTAAAATTAATTGTGATTTTATTTAAATGCAAAAATTCAATTTTTTTTGTCATATATTGGTATCACGTCGACGGTCGTAGGTGTCATCTGTGTTGTCGTCGTCCGAACACAGATGATTTCTGGATAATAACTTTAGTATAATAAATAGAAATCAATAAAATTTTAACACAATGTTTGTAACCACAAAATAAGGTTGGGATTGATTTTGGGTGTTATGGTCCAAATGGTTTAGAAATTAGGGGATCATGAAAGGGGCCCAAAACAAGTATTTATCTAGGGTCAGGACAATAAGTTGTGTATAAGTATTTCAATTGCTCTGATATTGTACCACAATGTTCATACCATAAAGTTATGAGATTTATTTTAAGGGTTATTGGACAAATATAACTGTATGGATCTCTCTGACATTGTACCACAAGGTTTCATATAATGTAGGGAAGGCTTTGATTTAGTTTGGAGTTAATTACCCTGAACATTTAGGAATAAGGGGCAAAAAATGGCCAAAAAGAAGCATTTTTCTAGATTTCAGGCAATAACTTGGGTTTGAAGAATGGATCTCTCTGAAATTATGCTACAAGGATTCATACTTCAAAGGAAAGGCTGGAATTGAGTTTTGGGGTTCTTGATCCAATGTTGGATGGGGGGGGTCAATAAGAGAGGGGGGAAAAAAGGGACCCAAATAAGCATTTTTATAGTTTTCAGTCAATAACTTGTGTTTAAGTGTATAAATCTCCCTAAAATTATACCACAAGTTTCCATACTACAAAGGGATAGTTATGAGGTGTTATTGCTCAAAACATTAAGAAATTAGGGGCAAAAAAGGGAGAAAACAAGGGGTTTTCTGGTTAAAGGACAATTTAGACAATTTAAAAGCAGTGTAAGGGAGGTAATGGAATTAAAATTTAAAGAATACTGTTATATATATATGTTTGATTACTTGATTACCTCCCTTACACTGCTTGTTTTTAAAAGTTTAAAGAAGAAATCTTCAATTGCACAGTATTGTGCAATAGATTTGTTAGATCTTTGACCACATTTATATTGTGACAAAAACCTATATTAGGTAAAAAATTTGATCACAATCAAAATCCAGACACTATCAAGCTGGAATATTATGACCAAATGTTCACCAACTGTTCAGGGTTTGATCACTGCAGTTTTATTTAGCTGCACCCTGCGAAGCACCTGGTTTTATAGATGAGCTCCAATGTTCTGCTCTTACATGTATATGTAAAACAATATGCATTATCTGTCATAATATATTTCACATACTGGTAATAACGTTTGAATAGGAAAACCGTTTTATTAAATTTAATTACATTGTAGACGTGTAATAAATAAACCATCTTTATTTTTCCATTGAATATGTTTTTGAATTTGTTTAAGGATGTATTCTTCTGACTTTTCAGTCTCATTCAGTCTCGTTGAAATCTCGTTCTTGAATTATATCCAAAACATGTGACAAAAGTTGAATATATCAATGAATTTAAAAAATATTATAATCAAACATAACTCTGTGAAAAAATTGTGTATTAACAACAATGAATGCTTTTTGAGTAATCCAGTTTTCAAATTTTACGACCAATCAAGTCAGTATTTTAAGCCAAAAGTTTGAGAAAATGGGTTAGGGATACAAAAAATGATTTTACAAGAATCATGTACATCCCAAATCATTTTGGTCTTTTCAAATTTCTTAGATATGTGTTGATCAATCATTTATTACAAAAAAAATTGAACTAATGTGCATTTTGTTCTTAAAACTGAGAAAAATCACAAAAATACAAAATTGACAACATGGTAAATTTTACACAAAAAAGCGTCAAAATATGATAAAACTTTCTTATATTAACACCTACCTATAGTTTTTTTAAGCAAAATTTATTCAGATTGGTCAACTTCATCTTTATAGAAAGTATGAAAAAAAGTTTAATTGTGGAACTGTGATTTTTTTCACGATAATAGCCCAAAAATAGGTAAAAATCGATGAAAAATGGAAAAATCAACAAAATTGGGCATTTTCAAAGGGCCGTAGCAAAAAAAGAAGTGCACCACCATATGATTTTTTCTTCACAAATTATTTTGTTATAGTCTTCCTAACCCAAAAATCAGGTTAAGAAAAAAAGTTTAATTCTAGAAATTTTTGGCTCCTCAGAGGTGTACATCCTTAAGAAAAGGTTGTCAAAGAATGCAAGGATCATGTAAACAAAAGATATTGAAAGTGTTAAGTTTTGTTCTCCATTATCTTAGTCCAAATAATTATGACGTCTTGAAAGGCTATTTTCTTTTTTTTTCTTTGACGCCTTACTTCAACGTCATAATGCTGAAGCCGCCATTTACTGTTGGACTTTGAGAGCATATTTTGCTCTCAACTTTGAGACACAATTTAGCCATCAAATTTTCATTGAAGGCTAAAAAAAAATTGCATATATAGAAATTCTTACCTTTTATGTGTTTGTTTGTGCAAAATATTTTAATTAATTCCTACAGAAATAATAATATAAGTAACAATTCTAACATGTCGACTGCATTTTTTAAAATGTTTATCTGATTTCTTTTTAGGATCTTATAAAATGATTTTTACAACAAACTCAGTAAAATTTAACAGACCCAAATTTCTGGAACCTTTGTTTTACATTATCCGAAAGTTCAGGTCTCTTGAAATATACCGAGTTTGGTTCAAAAATATATATTATACTCCTAAAATGAAGCATCTTGAGGAGAAATCAGTCAAACGGTTTAATTAAGCAGTAAATTCTCTCTCAAAGTCCAACTGAAAAAATAAGTTTGGCGTTATGACGTCAATGTGAGGCGTCAAATAAAAAAAATATAATAGCCTTTCAAGACCTCATAATTATTTGGACTTCTATTATCTAAAATAGTGATGGAATGATTATACATTGTATTAACTGAAATGATTGTTATTTACCTATATATATTTTCAGCTGTATGACTTAGCAATCAAGAGAAATGTAAACATTCCAAGCTACTGGCACAAAAACTTTGCTTTGGTTTGTGAAAGAATGATGCATATAGAAAGTAAATACAACAAGAAGGAAATTCTGAAGAAAGTTATTCAACACTTTGAACTGTTTCTGAAGAAAGATCCTAGTGATGTAGACAATGATGCTATCAGGAAAGCTCTTGTCTCTATGAAAACACAATTAAATGGTTTTGATGGTAAAATTGTGTAATGTAATCAAAAGTAGATTGAAGCAGGAATATTACTGACTT
Source organism: Mytilus edulis (assembly GCA_019925275.1). NCBI lineage: Eukaryota > Metazoa > Mollusca > Bivalvia > Mytilida > Mytilidae > Mytilus > Mytilus edulis. Next base: position 86,078,559 of record CM034350.1, read on the forward strand.
TTGACCTGTTCAATTTGGAAATAAGGAAAAAAATATGCAATATTTGTTTCTCTGACAATACAGGCAAACATGTTTTAGTTAGATCTGTTTTTTTGGGTTTTTTTTATATTTTCATCATTATAAACATGCAGCTTCAATATATTTAATAGGTTGCTTTTATTTTGCTTCATATTTTTTTTTAGGAGATTTTAAAAAGAAATATTTATTATTATTTGCTATCATTTTATGGATGATTTGTTATCTTTACCATTGTTAATCATTTCTTATCTATCTTATGCTTGTCTTCCCCCTCCTTAATGAATCAAGAATTATATTGCTTGTGGTCTTACAAAAGTATCTGAAAGTAATAAGTAAGAATAGAACAAATTTTTACCATGTGTTACACAGGATTTTTTTTGAATCTGTGATAATTTTGAATTCTTAAAAAATCAATTTCCTTTAATGATTTATCAATAATAGCCCTCTGAACTGAATTTGAACTTAATTCTGATTCTCCACATTTGTGAAAGTACTAAACTTTCTAGTAAGAGAACCATAGAAGTTAAACAATAAGGAGTCGATCAAAAAGCAGCCTTTAGTACGGCTAAATGTCTACCTCAATCCTGATTGCCCTTTTTCCAGTGCCAATTCTAATTTCAAGCCCTTCATTTTTTGATGTCCCAAAATTTATCATCATTATTTTCTGAAATGGATTTTATATAGTGATGAGGAATATGATTATCTCTTCTCTGTTCCACTTTAATAACCATAATTGTTCCTGAAATCCCTGACAAACATTTTCACCTGTTTTATTTTTTCATCCGCATTTCTTCTTTTTTAATTCATTTTGCAAGACATGGATTATGTTATATCAATGACCTACTGTAACAGTAAATCTTAACCATATGATGCCACTCACTTCCTTATATTTTGACCAAACTTTTTTTTCCCTTTTCTGAAGCAAAGCAGGGACATTTTCAATGCCTGATCTTGGGGATACCTATTTTGTTCCAACAATTTATACTAAACACCTTATTAATTTTATAATTTCGTGGTATAAACTTCACAGGACCCAGAAGCACAGAAGCCAATGCAACTGACAATTTGGGTGGGCCTGTAACTTTAAACAGAATAATTTCATATGATCGAAACAATTTTTTACATTTTGTTCATTGGGCCCCTGGAGTGAAAATTAAAGACATATTCCCAGGTAATAGAATTTATTGAAACTTTTATGAGAACCTTTCCCATATAATGCTATTGTTCACCATTTTGTTTTTCACCCCAAAAAAAATTAAGTTTTTTTTTATGTTAGTGATCAATTCCGACTTTGATTTTACTTAATATTGGCTTGTGAGTATGCATTTGTGACCTTTTACTGTATTTTTCAAGAAGATGCTATTGTAATTTCAAGATGTTTATTAGGCAACCAATGATTTTTCATGTTTTACTTCATGAATTACACAGAATTCTAGTCCCAACCTTCATTTAGGGTTGTCAAAACTTATCAATGATACGTAGGTATATATTTCAATATGCCATACATCTGTTTTGTCAACATATGACTATTAATTGGCACAAAAACGAAAGCATTTGTAAGGCCAAATCCAATTCCAAGTTGAAGAACATATAAGAGTCATTTGAAATTTCAAATTAAAAAAAAATATGCATATGTTTTTTATAACTAAATGGCTAGTTTTTATTATAAAACTTGTGTACATATACTTTTTTCTCAAGAAAATTCTATAATTTGTCCAAATTTACATGAAGTTTACTTTATTTTAAATACTTGCTTCCAGCAAACAATTTGCCCACATGTTTTCGGTATGCAGCATGACCATTTTTGTAAAAATCCGGTGATCGCAATACACAAGTGCGAATTGAAAACCAAATGTAAACATCGCTCCGTCATCAAGATAAACTATATCTTATTGTACTGATTCAATATTTTATTAGAGTCTCACCACCTGTAATACCTGTTATACACGTGCTTACCTGAATATCCATCATTATGTGTTGATTTTTTACAACGGGTGACAATAGTCAATAGCACTGAATGATTGAAATATTTTTTTGACTATTATACAAGATTTATGCGAGAAGAATGATAAAATCGTGCACAGAAGACTTAGTTTATGAAATTTGTATGCATTGGTTCAAGAATTGGATTAACATTATTTTTGACCGGTCACTCTTTTCATATGACCCCACATTTTGCTAAGGCCATCTATACTTAAAGGTATAAAATACAATGTTTTTAATAAATAAACATTATATAAACAGAAAATTTACAAAAAGTGACCTTATCAGTGATATTTCATTTCAGCACCAACAATAGAATGTTTGAAAACTTGGCTAAGAGTAAGAATGATTTTTTTTAAATTCTTGACACTGTATGTTTAATAAAATGATCAGTTTTCTAGTAAGTAATGGGTTATTAATACATAATTGAGATTGTGTCATGTGAAGTGTCTTAAACTCATGTTTGAGTTAAAGACGACTACAATTCTGTCCCCAATAGGAAACAAACGTAAAAACTCATATGCAGGGAAAAAAACTGCTTATGATAATGATAAATTGTTGTTACTGATATAAAACATGTAGTACTTTCAAATCAGGTTCAATCCACTGTTTTCAATTTAAATACGAAAATGCCTGTTCCAAGTCAGGAATATGACAGTGTTGTCCATTCTTTTGATGTGTTTTATCATTTGATTTTGCCATACGAATAGACACTTTCGGATTTGAATTTTCCTCTGAGTTAATATTTTTGTGATTTTACCTTATACTATGTAATACTATAGGGTTATTGCATGAATATTGTCCCTAGTAGAATTTTATATTGCACAAGCTTGTGAGTGCAATATATGTTCTACAAGGGATAATATTCACCAATATTCATGCAATAACCCTTTTATTGTATAGCAATATAATATTTGAAAGAAAAAATTGGTTAAACTAAGATTTTGTCGTTGATGACAGCATGAATTTTTAAGATTTATTGCACGCTAACTTTTACTTTCTGTGGGAAATCTTATATTGCTATGCAATAAATAAAGTTATATTAATCTTATTTATATTTTGTTTTGTTTATATTAGTGTTGACATAATACTTCTCTTATCTGACTTTACATTGTCAAATTCTTTACATGGATCATTGTATTTATTATATTAGCCTGTTATGTCAGTATATTCTATTTCAATTGAGTTTTAATTATCAAGTTTTTCTTACGCATATTTTGCAAATAATGATTTTGCAGTGTGGACAAGCTTATTTAAATCTGGTCAAGCATTTGCTCCCACTTATTGGTGTGATGTATAAAGCAGGGATGGGGTAATAGAAAATGTAATGGTAATTAAGTTTAATGCATTACAATTTTCCATGTAATTGAATGTAATGTGTAATTGAGCATTTTTTTAATTACATGTAATGGTAATTTAATTAATTACATTGAAAAAAGCATGTAATGCTCAATTACTTTTGAATTACATTTCAATTACATATACTTTTATGGTGTTTAAGATAAGGATTTGTGTTTAATAATATAAATTGTAAAATAATACTTGTTTTTCAAGTAATGATATCACATACTTTTTTAATAAATGAAGTCTATAATTTATACTGAAGAAACAATGTATATTATTTGACCTTCAGATGTTTTTTTTAATAATTATTCTTTAATTATAAATTAAAAAAATTTGAGAATCATATATCAGTGTTCAGTTTTTAAGAAAGATCTTTTAACTAAATAGATTGATAAGTAATTCATCACCTTGTTAAACAAAAAGCAAAAAAAAGTGTCACTGTGAACAATCTTTCTTAGACAGTTCATTTAGAATTTAAAATCACTGCACACTATAATTTTGTCAAATAAGTATACACAAAAGGATTATAGAAATAAAAATTAATAGCTGTAAAAACAAACAGCAATTAATCAGATTAAAATGTCTAGGGGCAATGCCACTGTTACATGTGTTTTTATCTAATTAGCAAAATATTGCTAATATTTAGACATTATACATACATTATTTGTGCTAAAAATTATTTTCAATATTGTGACAAGCACACTTTTTGATATTTTAAATGTAAAAAAAATTATTTATGATTTATGTATAATATCTTTATTTATATTCTGTTTAATTTAAATGACTTCATTTCTGAGTTGTTAAAATACCCCTTGATGTATTGACAAGTTAATAGGAACCATTTACCAATTCCCTCTCCTATCAATATGATGATCTTCTGATCATGGAACTTCCATGTTCTGATCAATCAATATCTGCCACATTAGCTCCTGTTGAAAAGCTATTTAGAATTGATTTCAAAGTGTTCCGACCAGAGAGATTTAGACTAAATGACAAAACATTAAACTAGCTAATGATTATCAAATGCAACGCTTAAACTATGCTTACATGAATATTTTACACATGCATTATATATACATGTATAATATTGTTTAAAAATACCATGACGAAATGTAATGTGTAATTTAATTAATTACTTTAGTAAAGTAATTGTAATTTTATAATTACATTTCAAAAACAGTGTAATGTGTAATTGATGTAATTGACCATTTTTGCAATGTAATGTGTAATTTAATTAATTACATTCCAATGTAATTGACCCCAAGTCTGGTATAAAGACTTAATGAATCAAAACCAGGGGTAACATTTTTTGATGGAAATTAGATTACTAAATAATGGGACTGATCATATTAAAATCAAAGAAAATTGTCAAAGATTCTTTGTTAATCTAAGCAATTCAACATCAATTTTCATCATTTATTCTCACATTTTAGACATACAACCACATGGCTTTAATATCAATTTAGCCAAATGTCAGCAAGATTCATCTTTTGTGTCGTATTTTTAACACTCTCAAATGCAACCATAACAAGAAGCAAAATTATAACACAAATCTATTAAATGAATAATTCTGAGCAGACAATTCAAGGTTATCAGACGCTTTGTTTCATTGTTTATCACACAAGCAAACTTAATACCTGATTTACCAGACTGAGTGTATATTTTGTATTTTGAGGACCTTAACATGTTTTATTTTTCGAACATTGTGTCTCATTAACTGTGATATTTTGTATAACACCATTTTCTTTTGAATTTAATAGCTTATTAAAATAGATTTATACTTTTTTATTTCATGTTTGTTGTTTCATTACACTTTTTGCATCCTTATTGTACAATACATACAGCAGCATCAAACCGATTTTCTTTCAAGTGGTTGATTTCATCTCTATTTAATGAAGTTTTGTTTTATCTGGAGTCAAAATCAAAATAGTTGATTGAACTCCATATAAGTTAATAGAAGGTAAAATTTCTTGAAGAAAGCTGTTTCATCAAAAAGATGTCTAATGTTTGAAAATCTGAAGGAAATATTCAAATTGAACTAATTAGCAGTTGCAAAGAAAAAAGTTTACATGTATAGAATTAGGATGCTGCTACTAGTAAATACTTACTTTGGTGCATTATAACATAAAACGTTTAAGGATTATGCATAAATCCAAATGTTTAAAGTGGATAGAAAAAAAAAGTACTGAACTCCAAATTAAACAAGCAAGAAGTTTATAAAAACTGACAAAATCCAACACTCTGAATTAACAGAACGAGTGAAAAACAACTGTCTTATTACAGTAAATACTGATTCGGTACAAACATTTCCCGAAGAAAATGGTGGGTTAATTACTTGTTTTTTTGTTTAAATTTTTTTTTAAAAGGAAAAAAAAGGAAGAAGATGTGGTATGATTGATAATGATACAACTCTCGACAAGACACCAAGCTTTAGGTCACCATACAGCCTTCCACAATTAGCGAAGCCCGTACCACGTGAACGAGCCATTTAGCTTCATATTCTGTCTCATGGGCTGATATTTTTCTATATCTATATATCCACACCCAGATAACATGTACGTATGGTATCAAACCAATCCGACCAATATATCTTTGTCTAGGGAAACACTTATGGATTTAAAAAAGAAAAAATGACGAACGATTTGAATTGTGTATCTACTTAATACAACTTTATATCACTTTTCCCCGTTGCTCAAAGACTTTGATCATCCTTTAATTTGGTCATAATACTTTCATTGATACCAAGGTCTTCTTCTACTTTGATGTTATTTTCTTCAAATTTTCTTTGTAGATTTTCTCAATATAGCATGCAATGAATGTGATATTGTTATCAAAACAAACCAAAACAAAAGCTGTCTCGTTTGAATAGTTTTACATTGTATTTCAGGGTCTTTTACAGCTGACTATGCAGTATGGGCTTCATCATTGTTGAAGGCCGTACGGTGACCTATAGTTGTTAATTTCTGTGTCATTTGGTTTCTTGTGGAGAGTTGTCTCATTGGCTATCATACCACATCTTTTTTTATATTCATCACAAAAAAGGTTATTTCATCTTTCCAATGGTGAACTGTCAACATCTATGTAGCAACATCCCATATGGCATATTTATTATCTGCCAGTTGATATTATATTCCAGGGTTTGTTTTTCCTATCATGATTTCCATGATAGAGGGTTGCCAATCATGAATAAGCTATTATACCAACAGTGTCCAGTGGTTGAAATCTTTTGTTCATAAATTTTACAGATGCCATCAAGAGTTGGTTTACCATTATAGAATATCTGTTTCACAGATAATAACAGATATGTTCTTAGTGTGTCCTCTTGACCCGCCTGATTAGACCTATTATGGGATTTGTACTTATGTTGTATCTATTCAATATAAATACTTTATTTTCAATCTGTTAAATATACACACTAATTCAAGCATTAAAAGTTGATTTCTGAAGAAGAAAAAATCAACATTATTCCTTTTGAAAGTCTTTTTTAGTGATTAACAAATAAAAACTGGAAAATGACTATGTTTAAAAGAAAGCCTTCTAAAATGTATTCAATCATATAAATAATTCAGAAATAATTTTTTTTATTATAAAATCAGTGTTATATTAGACAGAAATATATTATTGATATTGAACAAATACAGCATCACAGGCACTTCTGTTAGTTATATTTCATGTATTTTCATCAACTTAAAAGACCTTTTTTTTACTCGAGTGAATTAATCAATGAGTGATGGATTTCTCCTAGAAGAAATTTATATGTCCCAGTGAATAAACTACACAGAGAAAAATAGGTATTGTATTTATTCAATGGACAATAGAACAGACAAAAGATTAAACCTTGACCAAGAAGGTAACTGTGGAAAACTTTTATTTCGTTCCCAACAATAATTCATAGGACAACAATTTATTTTTATTTATAAATCCACATCTTATATGAAGTGATACTTTAAGCACTTCTATAACTTTGTATATTGTAGAGGCAAAACCTTCATATAAACATTAAAACAATATTGAAGTAACTGTTTACATAAAGAACTTTATTTTATTCAACCAGTTTAACAGCAAATATCTTAGCTTTGCTATCTTTATCAGCTACCCATTTATTGCAGCCAATCCACAAAATTCCCTCTTTATCAAAACAAAGACTAAGAGGTAATTCAACCCCTATGGATTTTATATCTATACACACAATTATACCACCACCAGAAGTTAAAACATGTATAGCATGGTTGTTTTTATCTGAAACTAAAATCATGTCAAAAGAGGTTGGTGTTATGTCAGTAGGATAAAATTTGCCTTTATGTACATTGATATCACAACCTTTATATGTCCACAAGAATTGTCCCCCATAGTCTATCATTATTACCCTCCCTTCCCACTGATCACTTAAGCTATCAATTATGTAAATTTTGTCCTTAAAGGTTAAGATTTTTGATGGTTCTGTAAACAGTCTCTGATTATCTTTGTCATACTCATATGTATACCGAACGTCACCGTCCTGATTAAGAACAACAATTCTGGTCACACTGTATTCTGTAACTGGATATGTGACAGGATATAATGCAGTCAACCCAACAAATATTTCATTGTTTTTGGAAACATGAACACTAACGGTTTTTAAAGGAGAAAATGACTTGAACGATTTGAATTGTTTATCTACGGAATACATCTTTAGATCACTTTCCCCTGTTGCTAAAAGAATTTCACCATTCTTTAATTTTGCCATATTAAGTACAGACATACTAAACACTTTCTCTATTTTGATATTGTTTTCTTCAAATTTGACTTTTTGTAGTTTTTGTTCAAGAACGCAAGCAATGAAAGATGTTTCACTATCACATTTCAGTATGTCAAGTACATTTTTAAGATTACTTTGATAGCTTCCTACTAGTTCTAAATCTGGAACTGCACATAGGTCACCAAATATTGTACTTCTTGTGTTTTGTTTTTCTAATATATTTCCAGAAATGAATTTAGTTTTATGAATATCACAGTTAACACTTTCCACTATTACTTCTGGCAAACTCATATTCAGCTTTTTTCTTAAAGATAAAATGTCTGACGCTTGAAGAGACTGCAGGGTTTTCTTCAAACTTTCTTCCCTTTCTTTTAAGTCTTCTTTGGTCTTCTGTGTGACAGAGAGTTGTGTTATTATCTTATTTTCGGTAGGCTTCCATTTTGTTTCAAGTTCCTGTAACAGTTCTTTGGCATAGTTTGATACTCTTTCTTTAATTTTCTTCTCAGTCAGCAGAATTTTTTCTTTTATTTTTTGAAATCTTTGATCACCATCTAGGAGTAGTTTTTCAAGTCTTTCCATTTCATCATCATTCAACTGAAGACAACTTTCAAGTTTATTTTGTAATTCCTTCATTTTAGAAATAGCGGTATCATAAACCTCATTCAGTTTTCTATACTTATGTTTTTGATGGGACTCTATCAAACAGTCCAAGCACACGGATTGGTCACAATCTGTACAGAATGCACAGCACATTTGTTCATAATGGACTGCACATGGCATGTTTTGAAGATCTACCTTACGCATTGCCTTTGCAACATCTTCACTTCCAAAGTCTTTTAAATTAATTAATTCATGTTTGTCTGTTGATTTAAGTTTTGTATGAATCTTTGTTGTACAGAGCTGACACATAAATACATCACAGTTTATGCATTTCCATCTTATATCTGAGGACTCTTCACAGAGTTGACATACTGCTGGTGTCTGAGCTTCATCTGTAGGTTGTGAAAATGCCATTTCTTGCTGATCTTAGAAAGTCCTTGATGTACTTATATGCGTATTACTATAAGTTTTAAGTGAAAATATCTATTAGTTACAGGTAAATCACTTCCCTGTTCGAAGGTCAAGGTGCAAGAGTTATTCATGGGTTTATAATGAGAGATTTAAATGGAAAGATAAACTATATATCTAATGTAGGTCATATACTGTAACATAATTGTACTGTATTAATTATAGATAATTATTAGGAAATTGCCTTGTATTGTTAACCTATATTTTGCTTAACATCTCCCCATCCCAAAATGAAATAAGGAAAAACACAACAAAAACAAAGTAGGAGAAAAATATAACATAGGAGGAATTTAAAAATGACATCTTTTGGTCATCTTAGTTTTATTTTTTGGTCGATATATCTTTTACTCAAAATGTATAAATAGATTAGCCATATGATAAATTTTAATTTTAAATAAGTAATTTTAAAAGATAAGTAAATAATAAAACATTTGTCTCAGCAACAAATAGTCCAATAATTGATGAATTAAAAAAAAAATAAGATTTTTTTATTTAAAAGAAAATAGGAAATGCAAAAGCACGTTTAGCTTACCTGGAAATATAAACTATACTAAACAGTTGCCATCAATTGTGTCCATTGTCATCAACCTTTTAGACTTTTTAAAAAAATCTTCCTCTGGGACCAGTGGAACTTTGTCAACCAAACTCAAACTGAAAGGATAGTTCATGATTTTTTTAACAATCATTGTTTAAAAGGGGAAGTTAGTAAGTTTCCTGTACATTTTTTTTTAAAAGCTGTTATTTAAAGTTGGGAAATAATTGTCTGTTTAGAGAAAAAATATCATGCCCTTGCAGGTTGCAGTCTTGTAGATGACTGCTCCATAGGCTTACACGCAAAAACAGCTGATCTTTAGAAATAAGAAAAATAAAAAATGCTACATGGAACAAAAGTTCATGTTCATATCATGTATGTACTAATGTGGAATTGTGATTTAATTGAAAAAAGAGTGAGTCATGCCATGAAGAATACAAAGTTACATAACCTTGAAGTCAAAACATTTTTTTCCTATTTTCTGTTTGCTGTTTTTACTAAGTCGCACTAAATAACTTCCAGTAAACATGATATTCTAACACTTTCCTGGATTGATATCCCCAAAAAGATGCAAGATTTTTTTTTAAACTATATTTATGTTTAAATTCAGTATAAACCTATAATCAAGCAGAAGAAATTGAGTCCAGAAAAAAATGAACTATTTTGTTTCCCTCCATGTTTTGACATGCAACAAAAATTGGAGTTGTAATTCAAGAGCGGTACCTACAGGCAATGAATGGTTGGTGCCTAAATGATGATGGTTGACTATTATTTTTTTTTTAACTTTAATCTAAAATATTATAATTTAAACTGTTTGAAGAAATTGTAAACATTTGACAGTTATCAGAAATACAAGATCTGCAAAAATGGAAATTGACCAAAACCATTCAATGGTATGCTTCCTATAATGTTTTAAATATTTTGCAATTTTCTCTTAAACTAGGATAAATAAGTAATAACAGGAAAAAGATCAATACAAGTTGCATTTTTGATAGGTGAACAAATAAGGCTCTTAGGTTCCTCTTGTTTTAGTGTAAACATATATTACAAACTTTACTAAAATTGTCCGTTTGTAAATTTATAAATTATTAAGAAACTGAGGTTTCAACTCCCTCAGGCAAAGTTGACTTTAGATATATTTGGCTATTTATTTGGGGTATTTTTGTCATATAGGTCTTCAACTGTTTCGGTACTTATACATCTTCTGATTACAAATGTTTGGCTTTGAGAGTTCCTGATTAATGTCAATCCAGAAAAGTGCTTTGGACGCATAGAACTATTAAACGTGTTGTTTTCATTTTTTTTTATCAAAGAAATCAGTATATACATAACTACAAGGATGAAGACATAAATATGAAATATGCAAATGATTCAATAATTGGGATTAGGAAACAAAAGCAGTCTTCTTATATAAATATGTCTCCCTTAACTTGTTTATTTGCAAATTACAGTTATCAGTTTCAGTTTGTAATTATCGAATGAGACTCATGTGAGATAAAATTGATTCTAAGCAGATGTAGAATTGTGACTAAATGTATTTTAAAGAAAAAAATTTAACATCATACTAGATTGTTTCACTTCATACTTGATATCCAACTTCTTTTTCTTTCAGAATAAGCAGTGCTTTCCAACTGTATCAGATGGCTGAAGAGGCAAAAATGCCAAGAAAAAATCAGAATATTTAATAGCCTCTTATCAGGTAGGAACATGAATAAAGGTAGACTCTTCTAAGTCAAATGATGAAATGGGAAATTCTTAAAAAAATAGATAAGACATAAATGGGATAACAGTTGAAACTTAAGTACAATGTTTGATTATGAAAAAAGGATTGAATATTAGAAAAAACATTGTTTTTATTGTGATTTTTATAGATGAGCCCCAAGCTTGTGCTCTTACATGTATATGTAAAACAATAAACATTACTTTTTCATATGTTTGACTCTATAATGTTTAAATATGAAAACAGTTTTATTGAAACTTACATTGTAATAAACAAGAAATTTAGTTTTCAATTTATATATAAAAAAACGTTTAAGAATGGTTCTAAATGTGGTGGCTAGGATCATGTAACCAACAGATATTTGGTAATTTAAAAATTAAATTATAGTTTATACATATTTGATAAATTCCCATGGTTAAACTTCCCCTGGTTTGTTTTCATTAATGATGAGGTCAGCTTGTTAGCTTTTCAGCTTGTCAGTTTTATTTAATTAGAGATTAAGGGATAGGTATTAGATCATACTAGATGGGAAACAGTTTGATGACAGCATGGGTGTTATCAGAGAAACGTCTGTATATAATTTTGATAGGATGGTCAGTTGTCGTTTGAGCATTGCACTGTTAGCAGTCATATTTTTACTTGTGGATAATTTATTCATTAATTGTGAATCAAAACTGGACATTATATTTTAGTGGATTAATACGTTTATCATTGGACTTGTTATCTGGAAACATATTCATATAGGAGTTGCGTTCTTACCATGGATAATAATTTGTGTACCTGTTTTTAAGTTCGGTTAATAACGACTTTATTGATCAACTTATCCTAGTGATTGTTTTGAATTTTTTGCTGTAATGGGTCCGGTCAGTCGCAGACCTACGGGACAACCACAATACGACCCGGTATTGAAAGACAATTGGACTCTATTAAGACTTCGTCAAGAAGTAACTAGATTAAAACTTAAAGTGCCAAAAAACGCTAAAAGGTTGACCTTAGTGAGAATTCTTAATAGTGTTGAAGACTCTTTGCATAGTGACAATACTGCAACGGAAACAGTGAATACATCAGACATAGCAGATGAAGCAAATACTATATATGGTGGTGCGCGATCCAATAATGTACCAGTTCAGATTCAAGAGGATCACGTGGCTCCAACTACCACTTCATCAAATGAGGGAAGAACTCTTATAAACTTAGTTTCGAGACTATCATCGACCGTACAGTCTCTTCAGCAAAATGTGTCGGCTTTAAACGGGAAGGTGAACTCTCTTTTAGCGGTACAACCTAATACTCGTCAGGAAGAAATAGCTGTATCTACTTTCACTTCAACCGGAAGTGAGCATAGTGAAGATATAAACAACTCGGGGAATTCCCATAACTTGCAGTTGGCATATGCATCTTTAAATAGAACCAATATACCAGCAGCGGCAGCTGGAAGTGAAAACCAGGAAGCGAGAAGTGTGAGAACATCTAGGGGATATTCAGCGGAAACTCTGCCATTCGTGGAGACTATTTCTCCCCAGCTGAGGAAGAACATAATATCAGGTTTGGACATTAACCTTGCATCCCTCCTTATTCCGTATTACGTGGGGTCGGGGACTAGTGAAATGTTTGATGGGGATGATAAGAATTACAAAACTGACCCAAGGCTAACTAGATCTCTTTCCATTGGAGAGTTCATCCAGGCGTTTAGTATATATAAAAGTGTAATGTGCTCTGCCTTCCCCCACAGGAGAAGTAAACTCGATACTTATGAGAGGAATATAGTCGATATGGCCGCTCGCTACCCAGGTAAGGGCTTTTATGAATACCACAGGAGATTTTCGTTAGATGCCGCAGCTCATATGCGTTTTAACAACATAGCAGTGGATTGGTCTATTAGAAATAATACTCTATTTTGTAATATATTTGCTAATACACGTCCGAACAGCTGCAACATTTGCGGTAGCACTTTCCACACTTCTGGTTTTTGTTACCAAACCAGCCAAACCAAGGTTCCGTGTTGAAGGCCGTACTTTAACCTATAATGGTTTACTTTTTAAATTGTTATTTGGATGGAGAGTTGTGTCATTGGCACTCACACCACATCTTCCTATATCTATATAGTAGCAGAGTAAGGAATGATGAATCTGTAGACTCCTATGGAAGAAACAGATCATTTCATTTAGGTCGGGAAATTTGTAACAATTTCAATGGCATTAAAGGATGTTCAGTTATAAGGTGTCGCAATAAGCATGTTTGTTTGAATTGTCAAGGGGAGCATCCAAAAGCAATGTGTATGCAGTCAAAAAACGGAAACAATGGGCCTCAGAGGATCGGGTCCAACAACCAAAAGAAATTTTAGATCCCCAAGTCAACTTGGACTTTTCAGTATCTACACCTATTAGAATTAACATGTTATCCAAATATTTGATTGATCATCCTGACTCTGATTTTAACTTTTAAGCAGTATTTAATTGACGGATTAAGTTCAGGTTTTCATACAGGATTGATGACTCTACCGTCTAGCTCGATTATTTGTAAAAATCTGAAATCAGCTTTATCAAACCCATCATGTGTATCCGAATTATTACAATCTGAGGTATCTAAGGGGTATGCGTGGGACCTTTTGATAGTATTCCATACACAAACTTTCGTATCAATCCTTTTGGACTCGCCGAACACAAATGCAGTAAAAAGAAGCGTTTGATTGTTGATTTGTCAGCACCACATGAAAATGCAGATCACCCTAGCCTTAATGAATTAATCAACAAAGAAGAAATCTCTTTACAATACGTTACTATTGATAATGCAATACATTTAATTAAGAAATTAGGTTCTAAATCATGGCTAATTAAAACCGATATAACTGACGCATTTAAAATTATGCCTCTAAAGCAGGACTTGTGGCCTTTTCATGTGATACAGTGGGATAATAAGTTCTATTTTTTCAAAAGGTTAGTCTTCGGATGCAGATCTAGTCCAAAAATATTTGATACACTTTCTACAGCTATATGTTGGATTGCACAAAATAAATATGGTATTACAAATATACTGCATCTGCTAGATGATTTTCTAGTCATTGAACCTCAAGAAGTAAATGCACAAGCAACATTACTATGACCAGATTGTTAAATATGTTCAAAGAATAGGGTATACCATTGTCAGCTAAGAAAACAGAAGGTCCTTGCGTAGTCTTAGAGTATTTGGGTATAACCTTATACACAAGTAAAATGGAAGCCCGTCTACCTAGAGAGAAAATCGTTAGAATTAAAGAGATAATTGACAGTTTTAGTAGGCGAAACAAATGCACAAAACGAGAACTATTGAGCCTGTTAGGGCATTTGAACTTTGCTTGCAGAGTTATTGTACCTGGGAGGTCTTTCGTATCACATCTGATTAAGTTGTCCACTAGGGTTAAAAAAAACTATCACATCATGTGCATATCAAGGCTTGCAGACCCGATCTAGTTATGTGGTCAAAGTTTCTGTATAATTGGAATGGAGTTTCATTTTTTCTGAATGACCACATTGTTGAGGCTGCAGACATGCAACTATTTACAGATGCAACATTAACTTCTTTTGGTGGATTCTACCAAAATCATTGGTTTCAAGGCAATTTTCCGGAAGATTTAATATTAACAGAAGAATCCTCTATTGCTTTTTTCGAACTTTACCCAATCGTTATGGCTTGCGTACTTTGGGGGCATTATTGTTCTAGAAAACGTATACTTTTGTGATAATCTAAGCGTTGTCGAAATTATTAGTAAAGGTCGTTCAAAGATTCCAAGTATAATGAAGTTAATGAGGAAGCTAACTTTTCATTCCGCCATGCATAATTATGTGGTTCATGTACGACATACCCCTGGCACACAAAATTCAATAGCAGATTCAATTTCTCGTTATCAGATGGAGAAATTACGAAAGCTGGCACCAAACGCAGATCAGATACCCACACATTGCTTAGCTCCAGCTCATTTGATGATGGTCTACCTAAACAAGTTGAAGAACTATGGGAGGCATCCTTATGCATACGTACTAGAAAGACTTATAATTCTGGATTTCTATGTTTCAAAACATTTATGGCTATGACTAATCAGAATCATATAAATAGTGTGCCTATAATAGATGAAGATTGTTTAATTTATTTTGTAACCTATTGCAAGAATTCTCTTAAGCTAGCCCATGCTACAATTAAATTGTATTTAGCAGGAATTAGGCATAATTATTTAAGAATAGGATATCCTGACCCTTTGTCAAATTGTGCACGCTTAGAGTGTATATTAAGAGGTATTAAAAAGTCTCAGAACAATGTTAAACAAAGAGATTACCTATTACATCTCAAATTTTGAAACAATTGTGCTGTATGTTACAGAAAGGAGTTTTTTCTCCATTCGTCGACTTAATGTTACAGTGCTCTTTTAATCTAGTTTTTTTTGGATTTCTCCGATGTGGCGAATTTACGTATAGTAGTAAAATTGCCAGGCAGGACACACTATTAATTCAAAACATTGATTTCGATATAAATTTTCAAAATTTCACAGTACATCTGAAATCCTCCAAATGTGACCCATTTCGATAAGGTATTAACATTACTATTTTTGAAAATGATATTTTCAATCCAGTTGATTTGATGAGAAGATATATACAAGTAAGAACAAATTATGGAGCTAGACCAGATTCTTATTTATTTGTTAACGATGATTATAATAAAGCTCCTTTGTCTAGAGATACATTTATAGCGCTGCTTCAAGAGTCCCTGTTCAGATTAGGGTATAATGATAGTAAATTTTTTGGTCATTCTTTTCGAATTGGTGCTGCTACATCAGCTGCAGCGGCAGGGGTCGAGGACCATATTATTCAGACTTTAGGTAGATGGTCATCCGATTGTTATATACGTTATATTAGAACTGACACAAAAACTGTTTGCAAAGCACAAAGCAAATTAGTCTATTTGAAGATGTGTGTGATAAGGATGATTGCCGTTATAATTATTACTGATTTCTAATCACCTATCAGTGTCATCAAAGGAATTTACAAAAGAATAACTGGACACTTCATTGATGAGTTTATTCTAAAACACCTATCTATAGATGGACTAGTTTATTATGAGCGAACCGGTTAAACTCCGCCCAGTCAAGTGAAATAAATTGAGTAATAGTGTTTTTCATATGGTTATTTTTATTTGTTTTATTGTAAGTTTTAACGAGTAGCCCCCTAGAAAGCCAAATGATACATTTATTATTATTTTCATATTATGTAGTATAATAGATTTAGAAATGATTGTGAATATGATTTTAGTATACTGTGTATACATGGTGTCTTAGTATATTAGTTTATTAATAAAATTAGAATAGTTATTATAAAGTTTTGGGTATGATATCAAGTATCCAGTACGGCAGGATAAATGTTCCATCCTAGATGAACATTTCCTTTTCTACTCTAAGCATCTATAGTAGTAAAGATAAATGTGGTATGATGCACGAGACTAGTTATTGTCTATAAGGACACATCTACTGTTCTTGTGGTATGGTATATGAGACTGGTTAGGTTTCAGGCGGAGATTTCTACTTGTTCTATGTGGTATGGTATTTGAGACTTATTAATGTACTTTAGAGACATTTACATTTCTATGTGGTATGGTGTATGAGAATTGGTAGCATTTATTAGGAGACATCTATTGTTTCTTGTGGTATGGTATAGGAGACGTGTTAGTGTGCTTTAGAAGACATTTACTGTTTTATTGGTATGGTATATAAGACTTGTCAGTGTTCAAGGAGACTTCTATTGTTTCTGACAGTTAAAGGTATAAATTTAAAAATTATTCAGTTTTGTTCTCTGTCGTTTATTAAAATGATATAATTCTAGTGACTAGCAGTTAGACAAATGATTGTAATTACATTAATTTTTAGATATTTTCAGCTTTATGATTCAGCAATCAAGAGAAATTTTAACATTCCAAGCTACTGGCACAAAAACTTTGCTTTGGTTTGTGAAAGAATGATGCATATAGAAAGTAAATACAACAAGAAGGAAATTCTAAGGAAAGTTATCCAACACTTTGAACTGTTTCTGAAGAAAGATCCTAGTGACACAGACAATGATGCTATCAGGAAAGCTCTCGTTTCAATGAAAACACAATTAAATGGTTTTGATGGTAAAATTGTGTAATGAAATCAAAAGTGGATTGAAGCAGGAATATTACTGACTTTTGACCTGTTCAATTCGGAAGAAGGAAAAAAAATATGCAATATTTTTTTCTTTGACAATACAGGCAAACATGTTTTAGATAGATCTGTCTCTTATATTTTCATCATTATAAACCTGCAGCTGAAATATATTTAATTTGTTGCTTTTATTTTGCCTCATTAATGTTTTTAGAAGATTTTAAAAGTATATTTATTAGTATTTGCTATCATTTTATTGATGATTTTTTTATTTTTACCATAGTTGATAACTTTTTATCTCATCTTAGTCTTGTCTGTCCCCTTCATGTACGATACAATAATTATGTGTTTGGGATAAATGTATCTGAAACTTACACCTCTGAAAGTAGAACAACTTCATACCATGTGTTATTAAAAAAAAATGAATCTGGAATGATTTTTAATATGGAAAATTAGTGGGGAAAAAAAGAGTGCATGATGAAAACTAGTTCAGGAGAGTAAGTCTTGTATATAGTATAAAGGAAATAAATGGGGATGACTTATAAACATGATAAACAGACAAAAAAATCATCAAAATATTTAAAAGTACAATTTGATACTTACTTTAATAATTTATTTATATGGCCCCGTAAAAATATTTTTGCCGAAATTACTGGCTTTGGACTAAATTGTTGAAAATCACAGTTATACAGACTTTTTCTGAACGCTTTCAGAAATTGGGCTGATTTTTGGCATGTAAGTTAACCCAGATGTGTTACAGATCAAGTTTAAGTTTTGTTAAGCCCGCCTAATTCTTAACAAAATTACAGGCTATGGACTTTGTTAAATTGTTGAAAATCACAGTTATACAGACTTTTTTTCTATATGCCTCCAGATTTTTAGCTGATTTTTTATATGTGAGACCACCATCATGTTTGTGTCCACATGTGTTATTTTAATTGCAGATTTTTCAACATTTTGAGACGGGGCCATTTGTGTCGCTTTGATACATCTTGATTGTTTTTGCATTTTGTTTTTGTTCTTTGCTTTAATGAATCGTCAATTCTTTTCAATAATTGCCATCTGAACTGATTTTGGACTTAATTTTTATTCCTCATATTGAGTGAATATGATACTTTCTAGTAATAGAACACTATGAGTAAAAGAATAAATAATCAAAAAGTAGCTTTTTGTAAGACTAAACTTCTGCTACTACCCTGAATGCTTTATTTCAAGTGCCAGTTCAATATTCAAGACCTTGATTCTCGTTGAGCCATTAATAATATAATTTATAGATAACTTTAACCATAAAGTGATATTATTTGGATTTTAGTTTGATGTCCATTATCACTATTAGTATACATAGCTTTAAGGAGCTGAAGAACACCTAAGGGTTCGGGAGTTTCTCGCTACATTGAAGACCCATTGGTGGCATTCGGCTGTTGTCTGCTCTATGGTTGGTTTGTTGTTGCTTTGACACATTCCCCATTTCCTTTCTATATTTTATTGTGCACATATTTTCCTTTTTTTACCTGGAGTATTTTTTTTGGTTTCTCTAATCCCTTCGCGCTTTGATTTTACTTGATATGGGCTTGAGAATTTTAATTAGTGACCTTTGCTTGTTTTTTACTTAATATGCTTTATAAAATTTAAGATGTTAATCCAGCACCCAATAATCATTCAAACTTGAACAGGCTGCATGAATTAAAATATAATTCTGGTAACAACCTCAATTTATGGTTGCCAATAGTTATAAAATCAATGATACTTAGGTTTATGATTCAATATTTATATGCCAGAAGTGTGTTTTGTCCACATAAAACTGATAAGTCGCCCATAAAAGAAAGCATTTGGAAGACCAAATCCATTTCCAACCTGGAGAACATTTAAAACCCCTCATTTGTAAACGCTTTTACTAATTTTGCTAAGGCCATCTCTACTTGGAGGTAAGAAAAACAATGTTTTAAAATAACATTTTTTATTCTGAAAATTAGCTAAACGTGACCTTATCAGTGATATTTCATTTCAGCACCAACAATAACATGTAAACAAATTTGGCAATAGTGAGAATTAATTCTATCTATATTTTCTTTTAAAATGCTTTTTACTGTATATTTGATAAAAAGGTAATCTTCTAGTAAGGAATGGGTTATTAATATACAATTGGAACTGTGTCATGTGATAGTGTCTAAAACTTCTGTTTCAGTAAAGGGGAGTTTCAACAATTATTATGTCCCATTTAATTGGGAAAAACACTGCACCAAACAACACCAAATAAATTGTTTATGGCAAAGATGAATTATTGTTCCTGATTTAAACATGTACCTTACTATGTAATACATAATATATATGTTTTGTTAATCTTATCTATATTTAGAATAAGTGTTGACATAATACTATTTTTATCTAATTTCAAATTGACAAATTCTTTACTGCGCTCATTGCATTAAAATATATACATCTATATGTAAGTGTGTTATATCTGTATGCTCTGTTGAATATATATTTTAGTGTTTTTCTAATACATTTTCATGGGGTTAATTATGATCTTGTAGTGTGGATAAGCTTTTCAAAATCCCTCAACAAAATCCAGTCTCACATTTGTTCCAACTTACTTGTATGATGCATAAAGATCTGGTGAATCGAAACCAGAGTTAGTATAAGGATAACATTTGAAATAAGATTACCTAATAATGCGATTCATTTTATTACAATCAAAGAAGACTGTCAAAGATTCTTTGTATTTACTGTACAATTACACATGAAATTTCATAAATCCATCTCTAATCTTGCATTTTAGACTTGTAATGAAGTGGTGTCTATATATCAATATTTGGCTTATTGTATAACAATAACAGCAAATTCAAAAATGCAATACTTGATTTACAAGACTAAGTGTTTATTTTACATTTTTAGGACCTTGATATGTTTTATTTTTTCGAACATTGTGTCTCATTAACTGTGATATTTTGTATAACAACATTTTCTTTTGTATTAGTTTATTAAAATAAATATATACTATTATATTCTATGCTTTATTGTTTGATGACACCTTTGAATCCTTCCTTTACATTCAATTTGGTCATAACAATAACCAAGACTCAGCAATAACTAACATTTTTTTTAAATGGTCGATTTTTTTAATTTTTTTATTACTTGATTACTGTCTCATCTGGAGTTGAAACCAAAATTGCTTACTTCTGACAAGTTTATATAAGGTAAAATTTCTTGATCGCGCCCTATGCGACACATGGCGCTAACGGGAGTTGTAAGTTGTAAGTGTAAAATTTCTTGAAATATTTTCTTCTAAATCACAATATTGATTAAAATACCAAGTGTTGGAATCAGTCTTAGGCAAAATTCATACTGAACAGAATAGTTGCAAATGAAAAAGTTAACGAAGAACAGTGAATTTTAACACATTCTTATTGAAGATACACTAAGTTTTGTGCATTCTGCAAAGTGAGAAAAGATTGTGGTGTTATCATTAGGACCCAATTTTTAACATGAATTGTTCACAAAGGTGTCGAACAGTTTTGATATTGTGAGCACACAACAAACTTTCAGGTTTTTATATAATCATACTAAGGTCTTTATTGAACTCAAAGTGTAAAGCAGAGAACACAAACTATATTAGAAATAGGAAAATGTGGTATGAGTGCCAATGAGTCTACTCTCCATCCAATTAACAATTTATAAAAGTAAACCTTTATAGTTCAAGATTCGGCCTTTAACACGGAGCCTTGGCTCACACTAAAAAGCAAGCTATAAAGGGCACCAAAAGTTACTAGTGTAAAACCACTCAAACGGGAAAACCAACTGTCTAATCTATATAAGAACAAGAATCAAGAATTATATTTTTATCGGTACCAAACCTTCTCCCTTTTCTGAAACAATAGTATAACATCACAACATAGAAAGACTCTATAAACTATCAATTGGAAGGCTTAACTCAATCAAAAAAATATTCAAATTCGTTTTTGTGCTTCCCATTATTGATTGGAATGTTTCCATGCAACTTAGTAAAACTTAGACTGCGACTTTTCAAAATATGGTTTCTTTGTACGCAACACATCTACAAGTTCTAGTACAGGGGAATAATACACTATGTTTCAGAGCAGAACTCTTAGTGGTTTCAAAGTTCGAGAGCACAATAAAGTTTAAAGTTGATTTCTATAGGTCTCTTCTTAAAATTGAACAGGGTACAAATAAATTGTGCTTGCTATATTTTTCAACGTAGGTACTACTTTTATAGTTTTGGAGTGTCTATGACTTTTTAGCAATATGAAAGTTCAATGTTTTTTCATGACTTTATTATGCTCAAATAAAATACCTTGACTTTTCCCTGATTCTATAATTTTTCTTTTCGCAACCGTTACATATCGTTTGTGTCATCTATGACATGCACATTTATCATTTAGTACAATCGCTCATGCATGTTCTATGGACTTTGTTTATAGAGGCATGTTCCTTACACAAAAACTGCTCCAACAGATGCAGAAGTTTTATGGTCATCATTTAACTTTAACTGTGGTTTGAGGGGTTGCCGTATAATTTTCCTGGAAATAAAATGTGCTAATGTTAAAATAACTGCATACCAAAGATCATTGACTTTATAGTAGTAGAAAGTGGTTCATCTTAAACTGACATATCAAATAACCAACTTTATTTAAGAATTGAATGCTTCTTTTTGTAAATTTATTGGGGTGTAAAAGCGTTGACCGAAGTACATTTTGTATGAAGCGCGGAAGCGCTTCATTCTAAAAATGTACGCACGGTCAACGCTTTTACAACCCTATAAAGTTACAAAAAGAAGCATTCAATACTTATAATTACAATTTTTTAGCTAGGATTATAAAAACACGATTTTCATGAAGTTTAATTTTTAAATTCACCTGTGCACTTTATTGTGGGACCTCGTGTCATCATGAATAAAATGTTATTGTCTCATGCAATTGCTTACGGAATAACATATGATGTGTAATTAGCCAATCAGAATAACGTATTATAATGAAACATACATCTAATGTAATTATTATGTTTATGTTAGAATTTATATATTACGGTCTATATGATACCCCTCCTCAGATTTAGATTGTTTATTTTTTACATAATGTCTGTTTGTTTTGTTCACACATCGTTGTCAAGATAATGGAATTTTATGCGACTGTCATACAACTGAGAGGTTACGCTATCTAGAAAACTTGGTTTTACAACATTTTCTACACAAGAAATGCATGTACCAAGTCAGTAATATGATACTTGATGTGTTTGAGCTTTTTTATTTGCAATTTTGATCAATTGAATATTCCTCGGAGCTTGATATTTTTGTTATTTTACCTTTTGCATTGTAAACTCTTGACATCTTTCATTACTTGGAGTTTTATAAATACTTTATCTATGGTTTATATAAGAAATGTCTGAGACAAATTTAAAATCAGTGCTAATCAATCATTTTTATGGGAGTTATTTTTTCTTGGTTATGTATCTTGGAAAGGTAAAATTTATGGAAAATTGCATTGTAAGTGCTGAAACATGTCTTATTCCTGCCAGTTTATAAATGAATTGTATTTGTATAAGAAAGGTTGATAATAGTAATGTCTTATTGTTTCAAACTCAGTGCCAAAAAATTTCACGAGTGTAATGCACCTTTGAGATATGAATTATGTAGACCAAATTGCATTATCAGCACTCTCAAAATCTTCTTGCTGACTTGTTCTTTATTCGATGAGGCGGACTTAATACAATAGCGTCTTAGAAAGAAAGAAAAAAAAAGATAACATTATCCTTTAGCTTCTTTTTCTGCTATTGATGTCCTCTCACTACATACTTTAAAGTTTGGTGACTATGTCAGTGTATGTAGAATGCATCTATGCGGTATGGGCTTTGCTCATTGTTGAAGGCCGTACGGTGACCTATAGTTAATGTCTGTGTCATTTTTGGTCTTTTGTGGATAGTTGTCTCATTGGCAATATTACAACATCTTCTTTTTTTATATCTATCACATCAAACTTGAGATAATGAATACAACAGATACATATAAATCTGCATTTGTACCTTGACTTACATTTACAAATTGACAATGAGTTACGTTGGTTGAAAATAAAACTTCAGGACAAGGGATGATTTAAGCTTCCCAATTGTGAACTTTCAATATCTATTTGGCAACATTTCAGCAGCGCCTGCATATGGATTATATATCTGTCAGTTTATGATTTCCTTTATAAAGTGTTGCTGCTTTCAATGAAGCTATTAAACCAAGAGTTCTGAGTGGTTAAGTGAGAACCGTCTTTTAAAAAAATTGTGGACGCCATATTTAGTGGTTTGAATGTTATGGAATATCTGTCTTACAGATGACATAGATATTTTCAAATTATAACTACAATTCCTTCCTCTTTTCTCCAAATGTGTTTTATCTCTTATCAAACTTATCACAAGGTTTGCACTTTACATGAGCAACAAGACGGGTCCAGCATGTGGCTGAGGAGCTGTCATCCTTCTATAGCACCTGAGATCACAAACGTTTGTTTTAGTAATGGCTTTGTCAGTTTATTTTTGACAAAAGAGTTTAAATGTCCCTTTGGTATCTTTTGCCTCTCTTTTACATTTCTTGTAGGAATGTCACATCAAATGTATGTATCAGCAATAACTGGGACAAGTTAAACAAATCAGTGGTGATCAACTATATTTACAGGAGTATTAATATTTCCCATCGTTGGCATTGTTAATATCATTACATTTTTATTGGAAATTGTACCACGGATTCGAATTGATATCCTTTATAATCGTAGCTTTGAAAGTAATAGAATTTGAACTTTGTCGTTGTTTTTTCTGAAATTCATATCTAATGTGCCAGCAATTTCTTCGAAAAGTGTCTTATCAAATTTTTTACAGAGTTATGCACCTTGGAGATAACGATTGTATTGAGAATAGTTCTGCTAGGAACGTCGTGTCTTCATTTCTTATATATTTTTGCAAACAGTTTTAAAAATAATAATTTTAAGTAATTTTCCTTGGACAGAGGAAATATGTACAACATTGGAGGATATTCAAAAGCTTTTCTTTATTTGTTATACCAGCTGATTTGTTGGTACACTTGTGTATCATGATGACTTTCCAGTCAGTTTTGTGCTTCAGTTGTCTTAATAGGAACCTTGGCTATGTATCTTCTTTTCAGCCGATTTCATTGAGTGTGTATGGAAAGGCAGAATCCTCGGTTAGCTTACTTGTTTGCTGAACTGTGAAGTCATTAGGTAAGGTATACTACGCTCCTTTTGAATAAGTCTGGTCTTACAGACAGATAGATTGGTAATTTGTGGGACTAGTCTACTCTTAAAGGAGGGCAATTTAGAATGAAATGGGGAATGTGGCAAAGCGACAACAACGGGACCATAGAGCAGACAATAATTATGACTAATAATGACTTCCCGGTTCAGCCAACAAGCAAACTATCCAAGGATTCTACCTTCCTTACACACTCAATGATATCGGCTGTTAAAATCCATAGGAATTCAACTTTATTTTTATTTATACACCAATATCATATATGACATGATACTCTAAATAAATACTTTTATACCTTTTTATACTGTATAACGGGGTTTTTTTTGCGGGTGTAAAATTCCGCGATTTTCATTGAATAAGGTATATGCAATATTTTGCCGGTTATTACTAAGGCGGATTTAATGTTTTATCTATACCTTTGCATTTGCACTTTTAAATTTGCAAAATTTATTTTGGCGATTTCGTTCTATCTGCGAAAATAAGCGAAAATATACACCCCGCGAAAATAACCTGCTATACAGTTTTATAGAGACAAAATTCCATCATGTATAAACATTAAAACAATATTTTAGTAACTGTGTATAGAAATACCTTTATTTTATTAAACCATTTTAACAGCACATATCTTAGCTTTATCATCTTTTTTAGTGGCCCATATATTGCAACCAATCCACAAAATTTCATCTTTGTCAAAACTAAGACTAAGAGGTAATTCAATCCCTAGGGATTTTATATCCTTACATACAATAACATCCCCAGCATAATTTAATATATGTAAAGCATGTTTGTTTTGATCTGATACTAAAAGCATGGCATTTGAGGTTACCGCTATATCACTTGGATAGAACTTTCCTTGATCTACATTGATATTACAACCATTATATGTCAACAGGAGTTTTCCCCCATAGTCTAACACCATAACCCTCCCCTTTAAATCATCATCAAATTGGTCAATAATATAAATACAGTCATTCAAAGTTATAATTCTCCGTGGTTCTGTAAACAGTTTCTTTTTATCTTTGTCATATTCATAAATATGTTGTACCTCACGATCCTGATTAAGGACAACAACTCTTCTCACACACTCTTTTGTAGCTGGATATGTGACAGGATGGCATTCGGTCAACCCCACAAATATTTCATTGTTTTGGGAGACATGAACGCTTAAGGGTTTTAAAGGAGAAAATGACTTAAATTGTTCAAATTGATTTTCAACTGAATACACTTGAAGGTCAGTCTCACCTGTTGACAAAATAATTTCACCATTTTTTAAATTAGCCATGTCAACAATAAATATACTCAAATCTTCCTCTATTTTGATGTCATTTTCTTCAAATCTTACTTTTTGAAATTTTTCTTCATTACAACACGCAATGAATGTGGTATCGTTATCACACTTAAGTATGCCCAGTACATTTTGAACCCCACTTTGATAGCTTCCTACTAGTTCAAAATGTGGAACTGCATATAGGTCACCAAATATCTTACATCTTGTGTTTTGTTTTTCGAATATACATCCAGGAAGAAATTTTGTTTCGAGAATGTCACAGTTAATTTTTTCCACTGATATTTTTGGCAGAGTCTTATCCAGCTTTTTTCTTGACGAGAAAATTTCTGAAGCTTGATGAGACTGCAAGGTTTTCTTCAAACTTTCTGCCCTTTCTATTAAGTCTTCTTTTGTCTTCTGAATGGACGAGAGTTCTGTTTTGATCTTATTTTCGGTAGGCTTCCATTTTGATTCAAGTTCAAGTAAAACTTCTTTGGAATATTTTGCGATTTGTTCCATCATTTTCTTCTCATTTAGTAGAATTTTATTTTTTATTTCTTGGTAATATTTGTCCCCATCTACAAATTGTTTTTCTAGTCTTTCCTTTTGGTCAACCGAAAATTCCAGACAGGTTTCAAGTTTATTTTGTAAGTCCTTCATTTCAAAAATAGCGGTATCATAAACTTTACTCAATGTTGTATACATGTGTTTTTGATGGGATTCAATTAAACAGTTTATACAAACTGGTTGATCACAATCTGTACAGAATGCACAGCATATTTGATCATTATGGACTGTACATGGCATGTTTTTAAGATCCACCTTATGAATTGTCCTTGCAGCATCTTCGGTTCCAAAATCTTTAAGATTAATTAGTTCATGATGATCGGATGATTTAATTTTGCTGTGAATCTTTGTTATACAAAGTTGACACATAAATACATCACAGTTTATGCATTTCCACCTTAGATCTGTTGACTCTTCACAGAACTGACATATTGCTGGTGTCTGTGCTTCATCTGTAGGTTGGGAATAAGCCATTTCTTACTAATTTCAGAAAATCTTTAATGCACTTGAATGTATATCATTGTAACTATAAGATACCAGTAAACAACTTCCTCTTTGGAAGGTCAAGGTAAACTTAGTACATAAGTTAGCTATAAATATAAAATGGGAGATTTAAATGGAACGCAATACACATTAGATATTTAATGTAGGTCATATACTATTACAGACTAAAGGTTTCAGATAACTATAACAGAATTTCTTGGTATTGTTTACCTCTCCGTTGCTTAAGACATCCCATTCACACAAAACAAACAAACAACAAAAACAAAAACAAAGAAGGAGAAAATAAATCAAATCAAATCAAATAATTTTATTGGTGTAAATTCCTATACAGAAATGATACCAGTCGACATTTACAAAATACAAATACAACTAGATTTGCCATTGCAAGCAATAGCGGATGTAACCCTTCCCCTATTGCCACTAAACGGCAGGCCTTTGAAAACAGTTTAACAGAGAATGCAAATCTATGAATTGGCATTTATTTGCGATATATCTTTCTGTAAATGTTTAGACCATTGTAAAATATTTCATATTTCTGCTGTTTACATAGCAATGTCAGCCATTTTGGAGCATTTTGAAAATATTTGATCTTTTTACAGTTTCCATGACAAAAAAAAAGTAAAAAACACAAAAATACGGAACTCAGAGGAAAATCAATACGGAAAGTCCATAATCACATGGCAAAATCAAATAACAAAACGCATCAAAAACAACAGTGGCCATTTTGGAAATTCAAACTTCAAAAGTCTCATGCATTCTTGACAGTCAACAATCATATTAAGTTTTATCAATTATGGAGCATTTTGAATTTTTTGTAATTTTTGACATTTTTGGCTGGTTGCTATGGTAACAGGGACGATTCCAAAATTTTAATGACAGATGCCGCTTTGGTGCATGGGAGGGAACATATCATTCAAGTTTTAATGGATTTGACCTACCATTTTAAGAAAGTAGATGCCACTTTAAGGTTTTGGATGCATGTTGACAATTTTTGCATTGTTTCCATAGTAACAGCAGACATTTTTGAAATTCCAACGCCAAATTGCACCTCTACCAATGTTGCTCATTTTTACTGTGAAGTTTTATTAAATTTGAAGCATTTTGATATTTTGGAAATTTTTGGTCCAGTTTCCATGACAACATGATAGTTACAATGATTGCCAAAATCATCCAAAACCAGTATATAGTGGGCAACTGCATTGTATTAAAATATGATAAAAAAACATCTCCAAATAATTCACCAAAACTAAAAACTGGAATTTTTCACAACTGTTCCATTTTCATGGTAACGGCAGCCATTTTTAATGGTCTTAAGACCTACTGCAACCCGAATTTTTGTGTTCCTCATTATACTTAACTATCATTAAGATTGGTTCCATTGGCTCCGAGAAAACTGCCAAACAAAATGGGTGGAAGTATAATAATAATAAAACAGAAACAGAAACAGAGGAAAAGCAATATGTCACCCGACATTGTCGATCGGGTGACATAACTACGAAAATAAACAAACAAACAAACAAACAAACAAACAGAAAAAAACCAACCAAACTTATTTTCTCAATGATAAGAGATACATATTTTATATTTACATTGCGTGGAGGTATTATTCATACAATATTATTAATTCAAGCTATTACAATCAATTTTAATACTATAAAAGCTCCTAACAACATTATGTTTGCTTTAAATGAATGTTCAAATCATACATATCGCTTATTCCAACTACACTTACAGTACTAATGTCCGTATCATTACTTTTCAAAATGAAACTAAACTTATCTTGTTCACACATATTAACAAAA
The DNA here is from genome assembly GCA_019925275.1 of Mytilus edulis. NCBI lineage: Eukaryota > Metazoa > Mollusca > Bivalvia > Mytilida > Mytilidae > Mytilus > Mytilus edulis. The sequence continues at coordinate 86,107,510 of CM034350.1, forward strand.
GATGGAACTACATCACAAAAGAGTACATTTCTATTAAGTTCTAACGCTTTACATTGAATGAGGAAATTGAACTCATCTTCAATTCCATCCTAACAAATTGCACAAATTCTCTGTTCTAAGGGTGTTCCAGTATATCTACCAACTTCTATTAGTAATTTACTATTACTAATTCTGATTTTTACCATTTTAGAATATGTCTCGCTTTATTGTAATTTTGATTATGCAAATGTTGAAATTTAAATGACAATACTGAATAAGTTAGGCTAATATTCAAAGTCAATTAATCATAATTGAGGTACATGGCTAAACCATCTCCATTGAAATGAGATGTGCCAATTCTAATACAACTGCATACCAAATATCATTGACTTACTATCAGTTGTTCCCTTTAAACAAACCTTAACACCAACATTAATTTCAGCTTGTAAACTATGAAAAAGTTTCAAAGTCAATGAACCATGAAGTGGGGTGGAGCTATATGATTTCCATGGAAGTTCCAATAAATTTGCATACCAAATATTATTGACTTAACATAAGCAGTTTATCTTAAACTGGTCTAATCATAATTAGTACATGTAAAATTAGCAAAAGTTTTAAAGAGGACAGACCATGACTGAGGGGAAAGTGCCAAATGTTCTCCATGGAAATGAGATGTGCTAATGCTTATACAACTGATTGCAAGTTAACAGTGGCCTTCCACTAGTGGTTCCCCTTGAACTGACCTAATCAAAAACTTATACATGTTAACTAATCAAAATTTTCAAAGTTTATAGACCATCACTTAGGAAGTTGAGTCAAATATTCCAATCATGATGCTTATACAACTGCATACCAAATATCATTGACCTACCCCTGATGATTCCCAAAAAACTTGACCTAATCACAAACTAAAACATGTAAAATAAGCAAAAGTTTCAAATTCAATACACCATGACTGAGGGGGGAGGGTTGAATAATCTTTAAGGAAATGAGATGTGCCGATGCTAATACAACTGTATACCAAATATATTTGACCTGTAACTTGTGGTTCACCACAAACTAGACCTTATCACAAACTAATACATTAATGACGCTGCCCTCACTGTCACCGACGCCGAAAACGCCGGAAACAGCATACTTATGTATCGCTTTTTAGTCCATTGAGCGAGACAATAAAATTAGAGGAATTAGAATGACATTGTTAAGTCATCTCAGTTTTATTTATTGATCAATCTATTTTTTACTCATTGTCAAAGTGCATTTCAATTAGATTAGCCATTTTACCATCTAAATAAGTTATCAAACGATAAGTTAATATTTCTCTCAACTACAAATAGCCCAAAAATTGATGATTAAAGAAATCTTACTACATTCAAAAGAAAAAGGAAATGCATTTGCACTTTAGCTTACCTGGACCCATGGGCTATATTAAACAGTTGCCATCAGTTGATTACTGTCAACCTCATAGAATATTTAAAAGATTTCCCTCTGCGATCAGTGGAACAATTTCAATCAAACTTGAACTTTAAAGATGATAAAAAAATAAATAGCAAAAAAAAAAGAAAAGGGAAACGAAAGTTATTTTCCTGTATGTTTTTGAAAACAAGCTGTTACTTAATAAAGTTGCAAAATATTGTTTGTCCAGAGAAATAGATATCATACCCCAACAGGTAATAAATGGTGCATGGTGCCCAAATGATGATGTTTTACTATATTTTTTTTTTTTTTTTTTGGGGGGGGGGGCTTTTATTCTGAAGGAATCTACATGGATTTTTGCAATTTAGTCTTCTCGCAAGAAAAAACGTCCGATGACCCTACCTTTTCTTTTGATATTCTGAAAACAATTACTAAAAGTTATCTTCTCGTATTCTATTTTTCAATTCTATAATTTAGTTAAGCTTTAAATCACATGATGATATTTTTTCCTGTATAATCCATACAAAATGTGTAGCTTGAGAAAAGTTATCAAGTTTGTGTGCTTTACTCCCAAACAAATGTTTAAGACACTTTCACATCAGGGGAGTTTCAACAGGGATGCTCCAAATTGGGGGAAACCTACTGAATCTGTGTCATTTTGGTCTTTTGTGGATAGTTGTCTCATTGGCAATCATACCACATCTTCTTTTTTATAAGACCAAATAAATTGTTTTTGGCAAAGATGAATTATTGTTACTATTTAATACATAACATACAGGTTTATCTAATCTCATGTATATTTTGTGGGTAATATGAGTGTTTTCATATTACTACTTTTATCTAATTTCACATTGTCAAATTCTCCACTTAGATCATAGTATTTATATACACATCTCTATAAGTGTGGTTTTTTTTTTAGTATTTTCTGTTTACATTGAGTTTTGAATCATAGTGTCTTTCTAGTTCATGTTTTGTGTGTTAATTATGATCTTTTAGTGTATATGTAGACAAGTTTTTTTCAAATCAGGTTTCGACATTTGCTCCATAACTTATTGGTATGGGGAACCAAAACCAGGGATGAAATGAGATTACCAAATAATGTGGTTCGTTATTTTTGAATCAAAGAAAATTGTAAAGATCATTTGTTAATGCTGGGCAATTTATATAAAAAAGAAGATGTGGTATGATAGCCAAATGAAACCACTATTCACAGGAGACCAAATAACACCAATATTAAAAAAGGCATGCATTTTAATAAACGATGCGTTATTTTCACATTTTAGACAGAAAAAAACAGCTTTAATATCAATAATTGCCTGATGTCTGTTAGGTTTGTCATTGTTTCCCTATTTTTTAACACCCACAACTACAGTCTGAAGCAAAATAATAAACACCAATCTATAATAATAACCATTCTGACCAGACAATTTAAGGTTATAAGGTTATTATGGTTCACACAAGATATTTGTATATCATACCAGCAAATTAAATACCCGATTTTCCAGACTGAGTGTTCTTTATACTATGAGGACCTTCAGATGTTTCTTTTTACAAACATTGTGTCTCATAAAATGTGATATTTATAAAGGAATGGGTTTTTTTTTGGTATTAGCTTATTTAATAAAAAAAAAAGGTAACATGAATCTGACTATATATATAGGAAGATGTGGTGTGAGTGCCAATGAGACAACTCTCCATCCACATAAAAATTTGAAACAAAGTAAACCATTATAGGTAAATGTACGGCCTTCAACACGGAGCCTTGGACTATTCAAGGTTTACAGACACCTATTAGGGTTCACCAGATCACTGTATTGCATACAAGCAAATTATATACCTGATTTACCAAAATAATTATAATTTTTATATTTTGAGGACTTTGAAATGTTTTATTTCTCAAACATTTTGTCTCATTAACAGTAATATTCTGTATATCAACATTTTCTGTTGTATTAGCTTATTCAAATGAATTTATACTTTTGTATTTCATGCTTTGTTATTTTATCAAACTTTATCCTTAAGTGCTTACAACAAAAACTAGACTACTTTTTTACAGTAGTGTATTAAATCTCTTTGTGATGAAGCATTGTTTTATCTTGAGTTGAAACCAAAATTGCTGATGAAATCCGACAAATTTAGATATGGTAACATTCCTTAAAACAGCTGTTCTAACTGAAATAGCAATGATGATTAGAATACTAACTGTTTGGATATGTCTAGGTAGCATTCAAATTGCACAGAGTATTTGCAAGGTACATGCTTTTATATCATTTTATAGACTACCGTTCTACAATGGTACAGCTCATATTGAATAATAAATAACTATACAACAGAGTCCACATAGGTTTGGATTTTACAAATTTTAGTTCATATATGATTAAATTTGAAACACAGAAGGACCAAGGAAATAACTTCTATGCCGTGAAAATTCAATGTTTTACTGTGTAACATAACCCTATAGAAAAGTGGAATATCACAAATATATTTAAATATGATAATTTAGATTAATTCTCAAGTCATATCACATTTTATATTTTTACATAGTAGAGCCCTCTGTGAAGTCTTTCGTAACTTATCTCCAGTAGTGCAATTATCTTTTAAACTAAAATATAAATGGATAACAAGAGTGCACAAGTTGAAATGTCTCACATTGATCTTATGTTGATAGTCCAAAATATAAAGCTTATTTCAATTGCCACTTCAACTTCACATTAACCAAGAATACTAAACATTAAAATGATCCATGAAAATGAAGTCAAGGTCACATGAATCACGCCAACCAACCATGTACAGCTAACAATTCTTCCATACAACAAATATAGTTGACATATTGCTTACAGCAAAACACAAAAACTTAACACTGTGCAATGAACCGTGAAAATGAGGTCAAGGTCAAATGACAGTTGCCAGCTAGACATATACACCTTACAATCATTCCATACACCAAATATAGTTGACATATTACATACAGAAAAGAAAAACAGACCAAAACACAAAAACTTAACTTTGACCACTGAACAATGAAAATGATGTCAAGGTCAAATAACACCTGCCAGCTAGACATGTACAACTTACAATCATTCCATAAACCAAATATAGTTGACTTATTGCATACAGTAAAAGAAAAAAAGACCAAAACACAAAAACTTAATTATAACCACTGAACCATGAAAATAAGGTCCAGGTCAAATAACATCTACCAGCTAGACATGCACAATTTACAATTATTCAATACACCAAATATAGTTGACCTATTGCATACAGTATAAGAAAAACAGACCAAAAACACAAGAACTTAACTATAACCACTGAACCATGAAAATGAGGTCAAGGTCAGATGACACCTGTCAGTTGGACATGTACACCTTGCAGTCCTTCCATACACCGAATATACTAGACCTATTGCTTATGGTATCTGAGATATGGACTTGACCACCAAAACTTAACCTTGTTCACTGATCCATGAAATGAGGTCGAGGTCAAGTCAAAACTGTCTGAAGGGCATGAGGGCCGTGCAAGGTACGCACATACCAAATATAGTTAGCTTATTACTTATAATAAGAGAGAATTTAACATTACAAAAAATCTTTACTTTTTTTTCAAGTAGTCACTGAATCATGAAAATGAGGTCACGGACATTGGACATGTGACAGACGAAAACTGTGTAGCATGAGGCATCCATATACAAAGAATGAAGTATCCAAGTCTTCCACCTTCTTAAATACAAAGCTTTTAAGAAGTTAGCTAACGCCGCCGCCGGATCACTATTTCTTTGTCGAGCTTTCTGTGACAAAAGACAAAGAAGAGGCATGAAATCCAAAAGGGATCTTAAAAGTCACATGTCTAGTAAAAGCGGTTTTTGTAATAGCGAAAACGATCTGCACGCTGCAAGATCTGCAAGAGAAAAAAAATTGATTGTTATAACCAGTTGACTCCTTTTAATGTTCTGCAATTGGATCTGGATCAATCAGCATTTATTATAGAAGGGAAGAACTGAATTACCTAAAACGTTCTCATCTTCTCAGTTAAGTATTAACAACTCTCATTTTCGACAGGGAAACATTGATTAGTCATATCTGTTACTAATGTAAAATATATCAGAAAAGTGTAAAGTCTTCTTTCCCCCTTAAACATGGTTCGTGAAAATCTGTAAAAAAAACCCTGAAAGGACCTTACGATCGAAATGAAAAGCGGATTTTTCTAAGCACAGAATAAAAAAGATTGTTACGTTTAGAAACATTACAGAAATTATAAAAAAAAAACACAAGATACAAAACTAAAGTTAATGCAATAGGGATCCCTGTATTACATGACATTTTCGATATTAAGCAATATATATTTATTAGCTTGATAATTCATAATAAGTAACTTTCTGTCATAAGAAATAAATATGTACGTCATGTACTATCAATCAATAGAATAATGATTTATTGATGTTTTCGGTGCATGTTATAACAAATAGAAACATGTTTCTGAATTGTAATGGTGAATGTGTATATAAAATGTTCTTGTATTATAATTCATAATTAAATAATATTTACATTAAAAAACAATCTAAACAAGTTTTACAGCAAATATTTTCGCCTTACTATCTTTGTTAGCTTTCCATGTATTGCAGCCAATCCACAAAATTCCATTTTTGTCAATATCAAGACTAACTGGTAATTCAATCCCTATAGATTTTACAACCTTACATACAATAAATTCCCCAGTAGAATTTAATACATGTACAGCATGATTGTCCTTATCTGCTACTAAAATCATACCAGAGGAGTTTGTGGATATGTCAATAGGATAAAACTTTCCTGAATCTAACTTGGTGTCGCAACCATTATAAGTCCACAGCAGTTTTCCTCCATAATCTAATCCCATAGCCCTTCCCTCAAAATTTTTATTCATCCTATCAATGATAATCATAGTGTCTTTTAAGGTTATGATTTTCCATGGTGATGTAAACAATCTTTGATTATCTTTGTCATACTCATAGATATGTTGCAAGTCACCGTTCAGATTAAGAACTACAACTCTTCTCACGCTGTCTTCTTTAGCTGGAAATGTTATAGGAAAGCATTCCACCAACCCAACAAATATTCTATTGTTTTGGGAAACATGAACACTGATGGATTTTAAAGGCGAAATGACTTAAATGGTTTGAATTGCCTATCAATGGAATACACTTGTAGGTCACTTTCCCCTGTCGACAAAAGAATTTCATCATTACCTAATTTTGCCATATTCAATACACTTATACTGAAGTCTTCCTCTACTTTAATTTTATTTCCGTAAAATAATACTTTTTGTAACTTCCCGCCAGTATAGCTTGCAATTAATGCTTTATTGCTATCACAGTTAAGACTGTCCCATATGTTAATAATTTCACTGTGATATTCTCGAACTAGTTGTAAATCTGGAACTTCATATAAATTACCAAATAGTGTTTTTCCTATATTTTGCTTTTTAAATATTTTTCCAGAAACAAATTTTGTTTTAAGGATGTTGCAGTTAATTGTTTCCACTGATTTCGTTGGCAAATTCTTATTCAGCATTGTTCTTGAAGAGAAAATTGCCGAAGCCTTGTGAGACTGTAAGACTTTCTTCAAACTGCCTTCCCTCTGTAATAAGTCCTCATTATTCTACTGTATGTTGGACAATTCTGTTTTGATCATATTTTCTGTCGGTTTCCATATTGAATCAAGGTCATCTAGAAGTTGTTTTGCATAATTTGATATGGTTTCCGTCATTTCCTTCTTAGTTAACAGAATTTCATCTTTTATTATTTGGTAATTTTCATCACCATCTAACAGTAGTTTTTCTAGTCTTTCCTTTTCATCATAAAAAAAAATGATGACTTGTTTCAAGTTTTTTTTGTAATTCTTTCATTTCAGAAATAGCGATATCATAAACTTCATTCAGTTTTCTATACGTGTGCTGTTGATGTGACTCTATCAAACAGTCTAAGCACACTGGTTGGTCACAATCTATACAGAATGCACAGTACATTTGGTCATTATGGACTGTACATGGCATGTTTTAAGATCTACCTTACGAATTGTTTTTGCAACATCCTCACGTCCATAGTCTTTCAAATTGATTAATCCATGATGGTCCGTTGATTTCAGTTTTGTATGAATCTTGGTTGTACAAAGTTGACACATAAATACATCGCAGTTTATACACTTCCACTTTATGTCTGAGGATTCTTCACAGAATTGACACTAAGCTGGTGTCTGGGCTTCATCTGTAGGTTGTGAAAATGCCATTTTTTAATGATCTAAGAAAACCATTGGTGCACATTTTATGCATTTTACTGTATTTATAAGTTACATGTAAATAATTTCCTTGTGAGGAGGCCAAAGTACAAGTGATGTTCATGTGTTTATAGTGTGACATGCAAATGAAACAATTAACTACTTAGTATATATCCAAAGTAGGTCATATACACACTGCATACTAGTAGTTTTATGATAATTATTAAAGAATTACCTGACATTGCTTTTTACCATCTTCACTGCCCAATAGATAACTAAAAACAAACAAGAATTATAGCAAAAAAAAGTAATTCATAAACATTGAAATTAAAAAAAGATGACATCATTTAATCATAAAGTGTATAAATAGCTTTTCATTATAACTTTTTTTATTTAATTTTCTTTAAATCTCCCTTTGGAATAATTGGAAAAAATTTCAACCAAATCTGAACTGAATAATCTTTATAGATGATTCTAACTTTTGGTTACCAAATAAAGGGAAGTGTAACAAAACTAGTTAGTTTTCTGTACCTTTTTGAAGAAAAAAAAAGTTGTTATTTAAATTAAGTTTGGTAAAACGTTTAACGAAATTCAACAGTTTTTATGGTAAAATTGTGTGAAGTAATCAAAAGTGGGTTTAAGCAGGAGCATTACTGACTTTTGACCTATTCAATTTTGAATAAGGAAAGAAAAATATGCAATATTTTTAATTCTGTGACACTACATGCAAACTTTTATTTAAATCGAACTGTTTCTGTGATTTTCGTTATTATAAACATACAGTTGAAACATTTTTAATCTGTTGCTTTTATTTTGCTACATTTTTCTTAATAGTTTCTTGTCTATCTTATTCCAGTCTTTTCCCTGTCGTGTATCATATTCAAGTATAAAATTGCTGTTCCTTGTATTAAAAATATCTGAAATTAATCTGTTTAGATGGAACAACTTCATAACAAGGAAATATTTGATTCGAGAATAGTTCTGAATTCCGGAAAATTGTTAGAAATGTACGATGAAAATTAAGCCATTAAGGAGGGTTAGCATTACTAAACCTGTTTATATGATATATATAGAATATAAATTGCGATCACTTATCAATGATCAACAGAAAAAATGACAGTAAACACTAGTCATATGCACCAAGTGTATATTATGTAAGTCAGATGAACCATTCAAGGCAGGCATGTACGGCTAACAACTCTTCCATACAATAAATATAGTTGACCTATTGCTTATAGTTTAAGAAAAACAGACCAAGACACAAAAAACTTAACACTGACCACTGAACCGTGAAAATGAGTTCAAAGTCAAATAAAACTTGCGTGACTGACATATAGATCATTAAATTTTTCCATACACCAAATATAGTTGACCTATTGCATAAAGTAAAAAGACCAAAACTCAAAAACTTAACTTTGACCACTGAACCATGACAATGAGGTCAAGGTTAGATGACACCTGCCAGCTAGACATGTACCCTTTACAATCTTTCCATGCACCAAATATAGTAGAACTATTGAATACAGTATAAGAAAAACAGACCAAAACACAAAAACTTAACTATAACCACTGAACCATGAAAATGATCGAAACGTTTTCGAATATTTGACCTTTATATATCAGTATATGCATTCGATATGTTTGCCTATTGTGTTATTTTGACTGGCTTTATATTTATGTATTGTTTATTTTAGGTATTTGTTGTTGTTCTGTGGTTAACATGTAGACATGTACTACTTAATATTATAGAATGTATTAATGTATTTCTCGGTCTTGAATGTTCTTGCATTTATTTGTATTGCATTCCTGTCATGTAATGTTGTCATTTAAGCGGTAAATGTATCTTTGCCATAAAACACGGGGTTCAATAAGCTACAAAATAAGGTTCAACCTACCCTTTTTTCTTGAAATATCCTGTACTACTGTTGCCTTTACTCAGTATTGCTGGTAGTTCATGCATAGCATCAGACGCACCATCCTAAAACTAACTCCTTTTTGAGTTCATGTTGTTACCTCAGGCTTTGTTTGGTATCTTGATTTACAAAATTTGAACATCGATAAACTACCGTCATCTTAATTTCCCATTCGGGTCTCATTTTGCAAAAAAAAACTAACACCCATCACCACTTAAGCAATCACTTGGAGTTTCATTGTTATATAGTATTCTTTATGTTGAAAATATTTTTTTCGGTAGCTTTCTGATAAAAACTTGTAGATAAATTCTGCTAAAAGAAAATATATGTTTCAATAATTTGAAGATGATTTCACCAAGTATGAGAGTAGCATGATATACCAAAGGGACATTCAAAGTCATCAATCGAAAATAAACTGACAACGCCACGAAAAAAAATGAAAAAAAAACCACCGACAAACAACAGTATACAAAACACAACACAGAAAACTAAAGAATGAGCAACACGAACGCTACCAAATAATCATAAGCAATCAATGAATAGTGCTTTATTAATATTTCAAATGCATGCTTAACTTTAAATTAGTTTTACAGCAAATATTTTCGCCTTACTATCTTTGTCTGCTTGCCATGTATTGCAGCCAATCCACAAAATGCTGTTATTGTCAATACTTAAACTAAGTGGTAATTCAATACCCAGGGGTTTTAGGTCCTTACATGCAATAACGTCTCCAGCACAATTTAACATATGTACAGCATGGTTGTTTTTATCTAAAACTAAAACCATACCAGAAGAAATTGCTGCAATGTCACTAGGATAAAATTTGAATATTTCTATAAAATCGACAACACAACCTTTGTATGTCCACAATATTTTCCCATCATAGTCTAATCCCAAAACCCTCCCTTCCCATTGGTTATTTAAACAATCAATAACGTATACCATGTAATTAATGGTTATGATTCTATATGGTTCTGTAAGCAGTCTCTGACTATTATTGTCATACTCAAAAGTAAGTTGTTTATCACCTTCCTGATTAAAAATCACGACTCTTCTCACACAGTCTTCTGTTGCTGGATATGTGACAGGGTAACATTCGGTTAACCCAACAAATATTTTATTGTTTTTGGAAACATGAACGCTTATGGTTTTTAATGGAGAAAATGATTTAAATGATTTAAATTGTTTATCACTCGAATACACTTGTAGTTCACTTCCTCCTGTTGATAGTATGATGTCATTTTTATTCAATTTTGCCATATTAAGTGCAGATAAAATGATGCTTTCCTCTATTTTTATATTATTTTCCTCAAATTTGACTTTTTGTAGTTTTACCTCAGTAGGACATGTAATGAATGTCATATTGTTATCACAGTGAACTATGTTCATTACATTCGGAAAATCACTTTGATAGCTTTTGACTAGTTTCTAAATTAGGAACTGCATAAAGGTCACCAATTATTGTTCTTATATTTTGCTTTTCAAGTATGTATGCAGATATAAATTTCGTTTTCATAATGTCGCAATATAAGGTCCCCATTGATTTTTTTGGCAAAGTCTCATCCAACAATTTTCTTGAATTAAAAATGTCGGACGCTTGATGGGATAGGAAGATTTTCTTCAGATTTTCTTCCCTCTTTAATAAGTTATCTTTCTTCTTCTGCATGTCAGACAGTTCTGCTTTGATCTTATTCTCTGTTGGCTTCCATATTGATTCAAGTTCCTGTACAAGTTCTTTTGCATATTTTGATATGATTTCTGATATTTCCTTCTCAGTCAGCGTAATTTCGTTTTTTATTTTTTGGAAATTTTTGGCACCATCTAGATGCAGTTTATGTAGTCTTTCCTTTTCATTGTCGAAAAATTCAAGACTAGATTCAAGTTTATTTTGCACTTCTTTCATTTTAGAAAATGTGGTATCATAAATCTCATTCAATGTTTTATATTTGTGTTTTTGGTGGGATTCTATCAAACAGCTTGCACACACAGGTTTCCCACAATCCATGCAGTATACACAACACGTGTGTCCTATATGAGTTGAACATGGCATGTCCTGTAGATCAACCTTTCGGATTGCCTGTGCAGCGTCAATACCTCCGCAATCTTTTAGATTTAAAATTTCATGTTTTTCAGCTGATTTAATTTTTTTATGAATCTTTGTTGTACAAAGTTGACACATAAATACATCACAGTTTATACATCTCCATCTTATATCTGATGACTCTTCACAGAACTGACACGTTACTGGTGTCTGAGCTTCCCCTTTGAGTTGAGAAAACGCCATTTCCAAATGATTTATGAAAAATTATTGACACTTTTTATGAATATTACCTGGTCTATTAATAAAATACTTCCTTAATTTTAAAATGTCATTGTAAACCGTATAAATGTAAGGTTCAAGTGGAACGATACACTATAAAATAAATGTCGGTCAGACTGAGTTGTCCATTCGTTTGATGCATTTGTCATTTTATTTTGCCATGTGATAAGGGACTTTCCGATTGAATGTTCCTCAAGAGTTAAGTATTTTTGTGATTTTACTTTTTCTGTATGTTTTATAGATGATTTACTTATTTTTAATGCTCCAAGAAAAAGTAGTCAAATAAAAAAAAACAAGAAATACATGTTCACCTTACAATCTTTGAATACACGAAATATAGTTGACCTATTGCTAATAGTTACAAAAGAAAATGACTTAACCAAGAAAACCATGAAAATGAGGTCAAGGTCAGATGAACCCTGTCAGACAGTACACCTTACTTTAAATATATGCATTAAATAAAGTTGACCTATTGCTTACAGTATCTAAGAAACAAATTTAAGCATAAAAACTTAACATTGACACATGAACCGTGCAAATGAGGTCACGGTAAGATGATAACTGCAAGAGACATATACATACTACAAACTTCCATACAACAAATATAATTATTTGACATATTGCTTGTAAGTTAAGAACACGCTGACATGTATCACCTTCTTAGGGACGACATCAAAAGTTCAATGAAGGATAAAAAACTTAATTCACATAGTTTTTTCACTGACCCCCCCACCCCCCTCTTAACTTAATTTGGGAAAAATTGATTGACCCATATGGATATATGTAAAAATCAATGTCGGATAACCAAATCTTGCAGCCGTTCAACCCCCCCACCCCCAAACTATTTGAATTAAGTTTTTTATCTTACATTGATCTTTTGATGTCGTCCCTTATCTAATAATCTATATTTTATTGATAGTTATAACACATCAGATTATTGAAGTCAAGTCGCACGAATTTCTTAAAGGAGAAAGTAAACTGCTAATAAAATTGTCGAATGCCATTGCACACAGGTGCTTGCCATAACTGTTAACCATAAACTGAAAAGCCAAAGAATTGGCTGTAGAAAAACATTCAAAGCCCTAAAGTTTCACCCGCATTATTGCCAAACACACTGTAATGGATGGAACAAATAAAAAGCAAAATAAAGGGCGCAAAACAGAACCCAAGACATGCCAAACAGAATTGGTTGATCTTTCTGGCATTCATTCTGGTGTTGGTTATATACAGTTATTTTTTTCGACAGTGGCACAAAGTTCAAACCAGGGTTTTAGTTTATATCAAATGATTTAAACACTAAAATGACGTAATCAACTCATTTTTCAAACTAATTTTGTTGACCTATTGCTTATTTATCAACTTTTTTTAAGTCGTCACTGAACCATGAAAATGAGATCAAGGACAATGGACATTTGACAAATTGAAACTTCGTAACATGAGGCATATATATACAAAGTATGAAGTATCCATGTTTTCCTTCTTCTATAATAACAAGCTTTTAAGAAGTTAGCCAACATCGCCGGATCACTATCCCAAAGTCGAGCTTTCTGTGACAAAAACGCAACAAAACACAAAATCTAAATACTGAGCAATAAACTGTGAAAATGAGGTCAATAAAACTAAGACTGACATGCACATCAAAACATATTTCCTGCACAAAATATAGTACACCTAATGCATACAGAATAAGAAAAGAAAAAAAAACCTTTACTGTAGCCACTGAACCATGAAAAGGTCAAGGTCAGATAACACCCTGCCAGTTGGACATGAACACACCTTACAATCCTTTCATAAACCCAGTATAGTAGACCTATTACTTATAGTATCTCAGATATGAACTTAACCTTGTTCACTGATCCATGAAATGAGGTCGAGGTCAACTGAAAACTGTCTGAAAGAATATGAGAAAATTACCATTACAAAAAAATCTTGAAATATTTCAAGTTGTCACTGAAGAATTAAAATGAGGTGAAGGTCAACGGACATGTCACAGACGGAAACTTCGTAACATAAGGCATCTATATACAAGGTGTGAAGCATCAAGGTCTTGCACCTTTGTCCGGAGCAGGGTCTGCTTACCCTTCTGGAGCACCCGAGATCACCCTTAGTTTTTGGTGGGGTTCGTGTTGCTTAGTCTTTAGTTTTCTATGTTTTGTCTTCTGTACTATTATATGTGTGTTGATTTTCAATCTATGAGTATGACTATCCCTCTTTCCTAAAATATAAATCTTTTAAGAAGTTAGCTTATGCAGCGACAGAACACTATCCCTATGTTGAACTTTCTGTGACAAATGTACATGTTTCCTGTATGTTCATGACATGTCTTCTAGTAGGGTTGAATGATGATGCCACCTTTTATCCTGAACCAAAAGGGTATTAAAGTGGTGGATTTTAAAGCAATTTTTGTACATGCATCTATGTGAAGTTTGAAGAAAGTTTTAGATCCTGATCTTAAAGGAAGTTTTGTTCAGTGTAAATAATCTTGAATTATTTGTAAATGATCATGCAGATTGTCAAATGTAAAGCTGGAACAGAAACTATCTCTACATGTATCTAAAGTTGTTTTGGGGATTACTGTTATAAATATGCCTTTTTATGTATTAGAGAATGGAAAGAATTTGTGTACATGTGCACAAGGATGACTAAGATATATTAGGTTTTGACCATGACTTTTAATGTACTGTTTCTTTCTTCTAGTTGTGGTGACTTACTAATAAAAAATTGAAGACAAACACGTATAATAATTTCTTGCGTCCAAAGCGCTTTTCTGGATTTACCTCCATCAGAAACGCTCAAAGCCAAACATTTGAAATCAGAAGATGTATAGTACCGAAACTGTTGAAGAGCTATAAGTCAAAAATACCTAAAATAAAAGTGTTATAATGAAACAACTATCTGCCTGAGACCAAATGAAGTAGATTAAAGCAACTAATGGTCACCACAGGGCAGTCAATAAGTTGATTTATCTAGGTTTCTTCTATAAAATCAGCATGTGTATAATAAAATATAATTACTATGTATTTCAATAAAGGAACATCTTTATGAAAAAAAGAATTATCAAGGACTTTTAACCAAAACCAAAATTCCATTTCTTTTCACGACTTATTAACTATGGTGAAATTACATTCTAAAAACTTGAAACCAATACAATTTTTTTTATTTTCATGTTCCACTCTGAATTCACATTGTGACTGAAACCAAAAAATTAAAAATGATTTCAATTTTTTGTTATCTGCAAATCAGCAGTACAAGTTTATCAGAAAGTAAGACTGGTTCCCGATTTCAATATTCAGTATGTTACACATATACCAATATAACTTTGTGACAGCGTACGGATATCAGCTAATACATGGAACGTAGTACCGGAAACTAGGATAATTAGAAATCTACTGAGGAAAACATTCCTCTAAATCAAATGGTAGCTATTATTACATGTGTATAATACTTTTATGCTTTATTTTCCCGATTAAACATTGTAGTATATATATTTTATCTGAATATTCTCACACAATATTGCAAATGCTTATATAACAAGCCAAGACTAGACATATTCAACAAGAGGCTCACAGCCTATCTCATCAGTTATTAACATGTTCACTTTATACAGCAAACCAACTCATTTTCCAAGATAATTTTTTGTTTCTAAAATTTAATTATAGCTGGACTTTTACTAGATTTATTTTAATAATGTGTTTTAAAATTGTTGATGAATTCAAAACAGAAAAAGAGATATTTGATATTGACATGTTCAAAAACTAATTGTATTTTTTTTCCCAAATTTTCTACATCTGAATGTCACAAAATATTAATGGTGAAAGTCAGTTGGTTTACAGTATATACCACTGAGAACTAATGTAGATTTGTTTATTTCCATTGTAACCAATCTTTGTGGTTGTTGGAAAAATTGCATTTTTGTGGATATTTGATTCAGTGGTATGACACAAGTAAGCATTCACACCTGTAGAAAATATTTAGAAGTTTTTTGTTGGACATTTCAATTGATAGTATCCCTTTACCCACAAAATCAATGAATCCACAGATGTATTTCATAAATGCACAAATAGTCAAAATTTGTCTTTACATCAAATATAAAAAATAAATTCCCCCTTTTCTTTATACCATATATGTACATGTACAAACCTCAGTCAAAATTGTTCTTTAAATCTGATATCAAATTTAATTTTGTTGAAAAATATCATAACTGATAATAGATTATAAATTACCAAAATTTTTACAGCTTGCTATATATAAACATGTATATACTGTAAACACGATAAACTAAATAATACTGTCATGATCTTATACTGTGTTAAAAAATACCATTGAAAATAAAGTGTGGTAATAGATCATCATAACTAGTTGTAGTTTTTATGACTTGATCTAATAAGAATAGATGAGTTGATGTAGTCCATATAAACATAATAGATACTCAAATGTTATGGCAAAAAAAGAAATGTGTACGTTTAAGCTTTCTTGCAAGATTTTTTATGGACATAGGTAATTTTTTGTCACAACAAGATAAATTGTCTTTTCATTCAGTCTAGTTCCAGTATACTACTTAATCATGTTGTCTAAATAGTAGCTTTCCCTTTCTTATAATCTAGAAAAAAATTGTACCAGTTTCAACACATAAGATGTTTATTCTCTTCAAAGGGAAATGGTAAACCCATTAATTTGGGCACATATACAAAATAAAAGTTTTTTTTTTTTTTTGTTCAGTTTACCATGAAAGAGAACTTAAAAGGTATTTACAGCTTATTCACTATTGCGTGTAAAGCAAGACTTTGGTTAGCTTGCTTGCTTTGTTCGTATATTATACAATTGTTATTGGAACAACTTCCAATCAAATCTAAATATAAATATGCATAAATATATATATATTGTTTGAAGATGTCAATGTTAATAACACAGCTTGAAATAATATTTATACAAACACAGCAAGCAAGCTTTAGGAAATTAGCTGTAAAACTTATTGTAAATCTAAGCTACAAGATCAATAACTGGTACATCTTCTGCTTCTATGTCAATAAAACAACAAATATACATAATAGAAGTTCAGTGATATTGTTGGCTTTTTTCAAAACTACCTCTACCCTTTTTTATTGGGAAAATATGCGTCATTTTCATCTAATTGGGAAATTTTAAATAAACCATGAATTTGACTGAAACTCCAATTTAGAGACCCATTTTCAAGAGTCAAAAATAAGACCCCATTTTGTCAGTGATGATACATAAATAGACCCTCAAATGTGCACATATAGTCATTTTAGGAAAGAAAATTGTTTAAATAAGTGTTTTTCAGTTTGTATTCATGCAGAATTACTATACTAAAACTGCACTGTTTGGGAAAAAAAAATTCTTTTTGGGAATAAGTTTAAGCAATTTTTTTTTTTAATTGGGATTTTTCTCCAGGGGAAAAAGCCTGTATTCTCCACTAATTTAAGGCAAACAATATCAATGAAGTTTCTTCTTTTTTGTTCAGTTTACCATGAAAGATAACTTAAAAGGTATTTACAGCTAATTTCCTAATGCGTGTAAAGCAATATTTTGGTTAGATTGCTTTCTTTGTTTGTATATTGTACAATTGTAATTGTATTAAAGTTTATACAAACAGAGCAAGCAAGCCTACCAAAGTTTAACTCTACAAGCATTTAGAAATTAGCTGTAAAACTTATGGTAAATCTAAGCAACAAGATCAATAACTGGTACATCATCTGGTTCATGTCCATAAAACGACAGCTTTCATCTTCCAAAGTTTAACCCTACAGGCATTAGGAAATTAGCTGTAAAACCTATTGTAAATTGTAAATCTAAGCAACAAGATCAATGACTGGTACATCGTCTGGTTCTTTGTCAATAAAACAACAGCTTTCATCTCCCAAAGTTTAACCCTACAACCATTAGGAAATTAGCTGTAAATATTATGATAAATCTAAGCTACAAGATCAATAACTGGTACATCATCTGGTTCTATGTCAATAAAACAACAACTTTCATCTCCCATCCAAACAACATCATCGTCAACTTCTTGTAGCATGATGACATCATCATCAATTTCAATGTAACGGAACCGTTTCTCTTCATTATCGATCATTTCCTTTTTGATTTGATGTGACTCTAGTATCTGCATCCTGTCCGACTCTGAATGGCATTCCAGTTTGGTTCGGAAAAGGTCTCTACCCAGATCCGATTGTGAATGGTGTCCGAGTTTACCATTGAAGAGATTTTTCCCGATATCGGAAGGAGTGTGACAACCTAATTTTCCAGTCTCCTCTATCATTTCCCTTTTCACTGAAACCAGAGAAGGTGAGAAACAATATAGTTTCCTTGGATTGACTGTTTCAGCACAATCCAAATCTTGCAATTTTGAGATGACGTTTTCAACTCTTTCGTTGTACTTTTCTTGTGCATTTATAGCCTCCTGTTTAATTGTTTTACTTTTTTCAGTGCACTCATCTTCACCAGTGCTGGTAACACTTTTCTTAGACCTGAGTACTTTTTTAATGTTGTCAATTTCCATTTGGTGATTGTTCTCCTCAACAGCACTAATTGCTTCCTGTTTAATTGTTTTATTAGTAATATTGTTCTTCTTCAATGCCTTTCCATCATCTTCTGTTGTCTTGGTTACCTTATTCCTAGACCTGAGCCTGCTTTTAATGTTGTCAATTTCCATTTCCCAATTGTTCTCTCCAATACTTTTCGGCTTCTGAGCCATGTTATCTTCAATAGACTCTGATGCAGGTTTCAAAATATTATCTGACTTGTTCGATTTTTCTGTTAAAGCAGTTGTGTGTTTTGAGGGCTGTGCATTTTCCTTTCGAGATACTGGCGAATTCATGTGAACATCGTCAGGCTCACTAGAAGATTTAAAAGAAGACCTGACATTTTCTGTTTCTAAGGTTAGTGAAATTCCCTCTTCTTTGACAATACTTGGAACTTTTCCTTTTTCCGATGGTGACATTTCAACAATGTTCTTAGTATGTGTGTCTGATACCCATGCTTTGTCAATTATTCCCAAATCCTCTAGAACATGTCTTGTTCTGTACTTGAGTGTTATTTTTCCAAAATTTCTTTGCCCCAATTTATACCTAATCATGGTAATCCTTCTATCTGTGTTCTCAAAAGTACAAATTCCTCTTCCTTCTCTAGTTGATACTCCAATGCCACCTAACAACAAATAATTGTACATATTTAAAAGATGGGACTCAATGAACAATATGAAAACATCCCTAAAATTCTAAAACAAAGCCCACTAATATAATTAATTATAATCTAAATTGCTAGGTTTAACATATCCACTCTACATTATTTTAGACATATTAGACCTACAAAATGTAAGTGTTACACAACTTGTGTCAGGCATTGTTTTATCTCTGTCTTTTTCAAAAGGCACGATGCCCACTCTCTTTAGCCATGTGCCCTTTTTCATATATCTTGGTGTCTTGTCCTTTAAATGATCCAACCTTTTCTTTTTACAGCAACAAAATTTGAGATTAATGACTGAGGATTTACTTTCATACAGGTTAGCCGCCTTTAACATGTTTAATAAACATCTTCCGTGGTATAAATATTTTCAGCTTTTGCCTTAAATCTTTATTTCATCACGGGCTTTATTTACTTAATTTTGAGACATACCAAACAGCTGGTTATTTTCACGGGAATAAAATTTCACAATTTACCTTGAATAAGGTATACAAAATATTTTGGTGGTTATCATTTTGGCAGATTCAAAACTTTCATCAATACTTTTTGCATTTTCGAGATTGTGTTCTATCCTTGAACATCACCGAAAAATTAACACCCTGCAAAAATAACCCGCTATACCTAAGTGTATTGGAAAAAAATTAATTTCACACCTCTCTTTGAGCAATCTTGTTTAGTTGCTTGCTGGTGAACTGCTCTATCAGAAAGATTTCTTGGCGCTGTTTGGATGAACTGTCTCTGATATGTCTGGAAGCACCCATCTTCAATGGCTTCTAAACATTCAAGGGTTATTGTACCAAGATCTGCTTTCCAATTTTTAGAACCTCTGTCCTGTTAAAGAAAAATCTTTAATACCAGCATCAATTTTATTTCCTAAACCTTCTGAACTTATATGATTACAATATTGACAATGGTAAAGAAGTTAAGTAGACTATACTTTTTACATTTATTTCAATACTGTGGATTCATTTATTTTCATTGATACCAATTTTTGTGGATTGGGGAAAACTTGCTTTAAAGGATATTTAAATTCGTGGTTTGCATTCATTCCTTTAGAAAACTTGTATTTCATTGAACATTAAATTTATGGTTCCCCTGTACCCACGAAAATTAGTATCAAACGAATATTATTGAATCCACAGTACTTGCATCTGATCTATTACAAACATTTTAAACAACTGTGGATTCATTTATTGTTGTGGGAACCAGTTTTTGTGGATTGAAGATTTATTTATTTTGATGGATATTGGTTTTCTAAAAGTCTGAAGCCTATTGAAACTTTTACTTCATCATGTTCATGGTTCACCTTAACATGCTTAGCCTAGAAAAATCCGTGAAATTTATCTCATGAATGATAATGAATCCACAGTAACACTGGAGTTCATTCAATAATTATAATACTTTTTAAAATTACAAAAAAATATTGGATGGAAGAATGCAGCCTCAGATTGTAGATTGGTCTAAATTGTTTATTCTATGACTAATTTAAATCAATTATTAACATTGGAATCAATCAATATTACAAAGTCATGGGGAATCAAATCTTTCAGTTCTTTAATTTGTTCTTATATTGTATTGTATGTAAAATAACATTTGTTTTTAAAGAATCTGAATCAACTAATAAATGCAGCCAACTTATTAAGATATTGACAGAACTTTTATACAAGTAACTGTATTATATTTGAGATTAACATACCTTTTGTGAAGTGATTTTCGGCAATGAGAACAGCAGCTCTTTCACAGTTCCCTTTCTATTGTCTTTTATACCAGTGACTTTACTGCAAAATAAAAGTGCATACTCTATACTGTTGAATAAATCAAATGGTGCAACCAAGGCTCGATATTTATTTATGAATGAAAATACTAGTTTTATTGTCTATGTTTTGAATTTGCTAATTGTACTACACTATAATCTGATTTTTTTTTTAATACATTCACAATCAGAGACACCCATCTTCGCTAGCCAAGGGTTACGATCCAATCCCGCTCTCTTCACCCTTGGCAGATTGAGCCAACATTTGTGATAAAAATGTTGCGCCATCTATCGGAAGATAAAAATCACGCCCATTTCGAATACATTATTCCTGACCAATGGTAGCACTTGAACTCTTCAATTTGGAGGTAAAAACACGGTAACGTCTAGATTCTACACACTTGGTAAGGCCGGAAATGAAAATATACGTCAACATTCGTGCATTTGTGCATGAAACATACACCGGAACTTCTGTTGGTTGATTAAAAACATTCAAATTGTCACTAAATATAGTCGTATGTTTAGGGATGTAAAGACTTGTTGGACAATAAACACGTGGTATTGTTTACAAACACTTTATACATTTTCACGTGATCTTGTTAAAGGCGCTTTTTGATTGGATGCAGCGAGTTTTGACTGCAACCAATAAAAATCCTTACCTTGTGTCTCCGAAATTTTATCTCAATCCGCCAAGGGTGAAGAGAGCGGGAGTGGATCGTAACCCTTGGCTAGCGAAGATGGAGACACCAAGAAAAGGTAATATTATCATATGACATATATCATATCTATGAAATTATATAAATTTTTGTAGAAATTCTAGCACAAAAAGATCTAGATGTTTGAGGTGATGAGGTTTTTTTTAACATTAATTTGTGTCTGAATTTCAAAAATAAAAGTGAACACATTGAAATGTCACTCCTAAGTCATGATTGATTTTATGTTGAAAGACTTAGATATATAAAGACTTTGCTACAAATAACAAATAATTCTAGCACTATCAATTATCCACGACAATTAGGTGACCGTCAGATAAACTCTACTAGAAAGACTTTACCTTACAATCATCCCATACAATATATATATATTTAGGCCATTTTAGACATTTAGGTCTGAACATGCTGAAGTTGTTCACACTCTTGGGCACCCAAGAACCAGGCCTCTACATTAACATTTTTTCTAACTTGTCCCTTCGGACAAGTGGCAAGAAAATCAACTTGTCCAAACTCTTAACTCACTTGTCCGAATTCATAATTGAAAATCTAACATATTGATGATTTATGCAATAATAACACTTGGGCTTCGATTGTACCTAATATAAAGAGCATTTTGTAATGTCATATGAATACCACATCAAAATACATTTCATTATTTCAGAATGAAAGTTTTTTTGCAAGACTGTGTTCTCTGACTCAATGTCACTATCATTTGTCAATCATTAAATCATCATTTCTTCCCAAACCACTACGTCCCCCAATGGACCTATTCATTCTTTAGTAGTGGTATGGGTTAAACCAAGGATGTATATATACACCTGGCCACCTTGAACATGTATATGAGTAATCCTTTTTAATTTATTGATGATGTCAAAACAAGCTTTTACAATTTATTTTGATTTGTATATACATTGATATATGATCATGAAGTACATACACATTTCACTAAAAATTCTGCCTTTGTAGATTTTATTCATTTTTTTTCATTTTAAATTTTTATATCATAGATCTTATCAAATAAAACCTCTTTTAATGTATTGTTATGCATAAAAGAAAAATCAAATGAAACATACTTTAATTTAATATTTAAAAGTTTAGGTAAAACTGCATATGGAGGCGCTCCTACAATGTAATTCAAGGAAGCTTATACTAAGAAGAAACATTAACATTGGTTTCTTTCCCCTTACTTATACAGTTATATCCCTCTGGTCAATGGCTGCCAGCATGTTCAAATGCTCCAAATCAGAGACATATTATACAAGTTTTATATGTCTATGGTTCAATCAATGAATAATTATTTCATTTAGTATGATCAATAAAACAATCATTCATATTTTTGGAATGTATAAGTCTTGAATTTGATCTATTTTTATCTGACCTTGATTTTTCACTTGTCCCATCGGACAAGTAGTATGGTGAATCTACTTGCCCGACACCTGTGTCCACTTGTCCCGGACAATCGGACAAAAGTTAATGTCGAGCCCTGAGAACATGTGAGATATATAAAATGATATTTCAATTTTCAACATGGACGAATCAACTTTTGCTTATTAAGAGATTTGCTCTGTTGATTGACATTATAGTTGTCATTATACAAAATGCATTGTGCACAGGTTTCCAAACTATATAATATAAAAAAGAAGATGTGGTATGATTGCCAATGAGACAACTATCCACAAAAGACCAAAATGACACAGACATGAACAACTATAGGTCACCGTACAGCCTTCAACAATGAGCAAAGCCCATACCGCATAGTCAGCTATAATAGGCCCCGATAAGACAACGTAAAACAATTCAAATGAGAAAACTAACTACCTTATTTATGTAAAAAAAAATTAACGAAAAACAAATATGTAACATATAAACAAACAACAACCACTGAATTACAGGCTCCTGACTTGGGACAGGCACATACATAAATAATGTGGCGGGGTTAAACATGTTAGCGAGATCCCAACCCTCCCCTAACCTGGGACAGTGGTATAACATCACAACATAAGAACGAACTATAAAAATCAGTTGAAAAAGGCTTAACTCATCAGATGGACAAAAATACAAGTAGACGTGGCCAGATGCTTATACATCCTGACACAAAAAGACGCAATGAACAGATCTGAGAGTACTCACAGTTATCTGACAGCTATTTCAAAGCCATTAACAACTAATAAAAAAAATCATGCATCTAAGACTAAACTATCAATCCGTACACATCCAACATCAATGGATTTAGTGTAAAGACGTCATAAACAGCCAGAGAAAAACATGAAGTTGGTTTTTCCTGGGCGGCGAGTGTCCATTTATGACGGGAATTTATAATGTGATATTCAGGGGTGTGGAAATGCTATGCCCGACTCGTACATTTGAACAACCGGACAAGTAATTATTTTTGTCTTGGTTGCCCGTGGACAAGTAAAAAAATATACAAGACAAAGTTCAAATCCAACAAAAACATAAAATTAATTTCAAAACGTATACAGATGTTTAATTTATGTAAAAGAAACCAATATTCAGCAAGTAAAATCATATAAATGTTCATGATGATAAATATAACATGATACCGGAAATAGATCGATTACCAAAATAAATAAAAATAAGTATGCGAACCCGAGTCACGTATTATTGCATTGGCTTTGTCCATTGACCCGGGATCGTCGATTAGGTTTTATCCATCATTTACCGGAAGTGTAATTTCTTTAAATTTTGTAACGAGACTCAGATTGATAAATACTTAATAAAAAGGTGAGCAAGCAAGACAAAAAGAGTCATAAGTCGAGTAGAAAACCTTAAATGCAAATGGAGGACACAGAGTATTTAAAAAAAAACGGAAGCAAGAATTTCAGCCTCGTGGATATCAGATTGCCCCTGGCTATCTATGGAAATTCGAAATATAAATTAAGTTTTTGTCTTATTTATAGATGAAAGGTCAACATTATTTGTTGTCAAAGTGAAAAATAGAAGGGACGCTTTAATTGCCCATCAAGACAATAATAAATAATTAAGAAAAAAACAAGTGTGTCAGTTGAGAGAAATCACAAAATCACTAGTTTAGGCCAAATAAAAATATATGTGTGGTTCCAGTTACATACTTTTAAAAAATAGGGTCGGTAGGTCGGCAATTTTTTTTATTTTTTTAATTTTTATTTTTGAATGTCAAAATCCGGAAAAAAATCGTGTGTTTACCAAAATTGTTTCCGGTATTATACACGCCCCAACCGGAAGTCCACCATTTTTACATTTGTTTGGTTGTAAAATAAACAGTCATGATACGTTTTTAGTTAATTTTGTTGCATTCTGTTATGAATTGTAGCCATAACAGATACTTGTGATGGAAATTCAGATGACAGAAATCTATGAATTTAATTATTTTAATTCACAATCCTCAAATTTGATCGTTTGAAAATTTATTTTTCAGAAATGAAAAAAAAAAGTTCTAGGGTCGGGGGTTTTAACTAGGGTCGGTCGGGTTACCATGGTTACTGGAACCACACATATATTTTTATTTGGCCTTATCTATTATTTAGTTTACATTTCTTCAATCACTGTCCTCAAATTTAGAAATGTACTTACTGGCTACAATTTTTATTCAAAAACTGCTGTAAAATTGTCCTTTATATGTCATTTCATTGGTTTGTTTTCTGTTAGGTTTCTGTCCTATTGATGTTAACCCATTTCCTACTTTCCTAATTTTTTACACATATAAACAAATATCTTTCATTTGTTTGTGATGCACAACAGAGCTACATTTTGTAAGTTAGAATCATATATTAGCTAACAAGAAAATACTTCAATATTTATTGGGATCATCAGGGCAAGTAATTTTTTTTCCGGACAAGTAAAATTTTAGGTTTCACTTGCCCGGGGACAAGTGCTCACAACAAATATTTCCACACCCCTGATATTTAACATTTGGAATGTTCTTGGAAGTTAATAGATATTTATTACTATTGTTGCGGGAAGTATATTTTTTGGTTCACAAAGTTGTGTGTTAAATTACTTAGTATAGATACTATTACTGTGTTATATATGATGTTTGCATTTAAAAATTGAATGCACTTTTTTGTAAATTTATTGGGGTGTAAACGCGTTGACCGAAGTACATTTTGTATGAAGCGCTTCACAAATGTGCGCACGGTCAACGCTTTTACAACCCTATAAAGTTACAAAAAAAGCATTCAATACTTATAATTACATTTTTACCTATAGGATCATGAAAACGCGCCTTTTATCAAGTTTTTATTTCATTTACCTGTGCACTTTATTGTGTGACCTCGTGTCATCATGAATGAACACTAGTTGCATTGTGTAATGCAATTGATTAAGGAATATCACGAGATTGCTAGTTAGCCAATCAGAATAACGTATTATAATCAATGAAACATACATCTAATGTAATTATATGTATTATATATACATTGTACATTGTATATATATATGAGATTATTGAATGGTACTGAATTACAAATTTGATTAAATGCTGGCTCCAGTCTGTCTGCACGGCAAAAAAAATACTTTTCTTTGGACCAGAACGGGTGAGTATGTTCTAATTTCTTTATAATATTAGTACGGAGCTTGTGATTAATAGAAAGGTGTGGATTAAAAACACAGGTAAAGAGATTAGCGATCATTTGCAAAAAGCTCCCTGAGGCATTAATATAGTTATTAAGAGGGCCCTGAGGATTATAATACTACTGGAGTGGCAGTTTCATTATAGTA
This sequence comes from Mytilus edulis, assembly GCA_019925275.1. NCBI lineage: Eukaryota > Metazoa > Mollusca > Bivalvia > Mytilida > Mytilidae > Mytilus > Mytilus edulis. The sequence goes on from CM034350.1 coordinate 86,133,771, forward strand.
ACAGGACATTGATAACAAAACAAAAATATGTTCAATATAACGATTTTGAATCTCAATCTCGACGAAATTATTTCTGTTGAAAAATAAAATTTGACCTAAATCCCAATTACACGTTTAAGACATAATACTTTCAGTTTAGGACAAGACTGGCAAATATGACCGTTTAAAACCCTTGATAATATATGTTATTTGTTCTTACAAAGACTGCTCTCTATAACTTGGAGGAAATGGCTTCATCCATATTTGTTGACCATCCACACATAACCTTAGGTAGCAAGGCAGGGTCAATCTGTTCTTAAAATTTCCAATAATTTCAAACGGTGTGACTGGATAATGCTGCAATAAACAAAACAGGGTATTAATTTGAAAATAGAAATTTGTTGGTACACAGTCCTTGAAATTAGCACAGGACTGACAGGACATGTTCTGTAAAATATATTTAATCCAGTCAAATTTTGTCAATTACAAATACAAACCTAAGAAAACATTTTGAATTCTGTCTGTATATTGCACAAAAAAAATTTGGCAAAAGCAATAAAAAAACAAATGGAAAATTAGAAAATATACATGCATTATATATAATTATAATTAATTTTATTAATGAAATGCACATTTATACCCCTGGGGGTTGAAGGCATATACAAACAATACAATACAATATACACAATATAAAAATTAACATATCAAACATCATATATAAAGTGGTAAAACAGTAATATTTATGCAGGCGTTGTGTCCACTCCCCTCAGTGCAAATGACTTTTTAATGAACGGAGGGACAGAAGAGTCTAAGTCTAAGATGACTCTTAAGTTTATTCCAATAGGGCTCTTCATGGTTAGTTCGGCCATATCATTTTTCATATTGGATAGGGGGCAGATTTTCATAATGGCTGTAAAAATGATGTGAAAAATACGGGAAAACATCATTAAAACAGATCAGTTGCTTGGAAACACAAAGGATTTCCCATACTTTCATACTATTTCCACCTCTTTCTAAAAAATCTGCCCCCTATCCAATAGGGTCGAACTAATATAACCGTGAAGAGCCCTATTGCCGAGTTTACTAACCTTACCAACCCCTAGTCCAAATAATTATGACATCTTGAAAGGCTATTATATTTTTTTACTTTTGACGCCTTACATCGACGGAAGGAAAAGCAAAAAAATAAAATAACCTCCCTAGACGTCATTAACATTTGGACAAACGTTGCTATGGATAGTAAACCTGGCAATTGTAACAAACCCCTGTGGTCCAATGGCTGTTTTACCAGACAAGCTGGGGACGTAGGACGTCATAGCAAAATGAACCTGTTGATAGCCTTCATCATCCGTATCCTGTATTATGTACGACGATTGAGAGTGTAAGTTTGCTTCAATGTATGTATCTCCGTCTGCCTTGTATTCAGGTAAAGGCTTGCCACCAACCAATACTGAAAATGAAAATGTTGTTTCCATGCTGTCAAATAATCAAGCGGGAAAATTTTAAATAATCAACATAGAGTGACTTCCCTTGGAACCAAAAACTCTAAAAGTAGGATTACTGATCCCGCGCGTATACCCAATTCACTGCTGCCATTTACATTTTACATCTTAACTTCTATATTTTGAATATTAAATTTATATATTGAATGCCGAATTTATAGTTTTGCTGAAGTTGATACCCTGATAATTTTCACAGATTTGAATCATGCTGATACATTGAAATTTTTAATGACCTTTGACACACCTGGGAACAGTATATCGATATGTATCTATATATATATGTTCCTGCACACAGGGAATTTCTGTACTAACGTTAGTATGGAAAATCCCTGTTCCATATGAGAAAATCAGCAAAATATATAGTTCGTGCATTTTATATCAGACCGTGACGTCAGTTGCTGTATCATCTACAACATTTTATTTTTTATATATTGAATCTAATTTTTTTTAACATTTCTTTTAATTTGACATTTAGATTTTCTAGTCCGAATAAAGTTATTAAGTCAAGTATGTGACTTTTAGGGGCATTGTGGGCCGGGTGTAACATTGCCTATATAATACAAACTCTGTAATTGTCATATATTTATTGATTCATCATCACAATTCTAAAAGTCACTATTATAAAATTATTACTACTTATTATATACTTACTTACTTATTTATACAAGAAGGCACATGCCAGGTAAAATTGAGGTTCAAATATATCAACAATGATTTAAAATAACCGTGATTTCTAATTCATTATTTTTTGTTTATATCAATAAAATTATTTACATTTTATAGCAAAAAAGTTGATCATGTTTGGGATTTTGGACCAGACTGGGACATTGCCGGACTACTTTGATTTTTTTTTAAAAGTATGAAATCCGTAAACATAAATATTACCTCCCAGGAACCACTGAAAGGTTAATCTTTTCAATGTTTGTTCCGTTTTAGATAGAACGCTATGATTTATCATGAAAATGAAGAGAAAACGTTCATTTTTTGTTTGTTTTTTGTTTTAAATTTAGTTCATTTAGAATCTATAATTATGTTTTGGAGTCTTTAGTGTGACGTCCCTTTTCACATAATTAGTACACTTTTTTTGTTAGGGACCAGTTGAAGCCCGCCTCCGCCGGGGTGCATGATTATATTGTCTTGCTGTGTCGGCATTTGGCTAGTTTCGCTCTTTGTTCGAGTTGTTTTCTCTTTGTCATATTCTCCACTTACATTCTCAATTGTATGTTAAGTAGTTTAAAATCTAACTTCAGTATATTTTCTCTTTCCTTTTTTTTTTTATTAAGTTGAGCCTATTAGTACTGTGTCTTAAAGATAGTGAAGTCTTGCATCAAAAGAATAACCAAATATTTACAATTGGAATGTAGGAAGCCCTTAAGTAACTCAATTAACAATAAAAAAATAAATAAAGACAAACTAAGTAAAATTATCGTTAGTGTGCAACTACTCTTTTCGGCTTTGATATTCCACTGAGTCTATGTAGAGTGTGGTATAGAATTGTATCTTCAAAGTCAGGGAAAAACGAAAATTGCAAATCTTACTCTGTTTGGAATCATACTTTTGTCATTTTGTTTATTAATTTTCCGGTTTACTGGAAGCCGTATTGGATTGTATATTGTCTCTCAGAATATATTTCGTTCTCTTAAGATATGTAGTTGTTTGTCGGAGTGGCTATGCTATTGTGATATAATCGAATGTATTTACGTCTAAATATCATTAAAAGATTCATTACTGCGAATGTGTTTGTTGGTTTAAGTAAAAAATTGCACCAACCTTGTCTGATATTTCGAAGCCATGAGGCCAAAACAGTACCATAAGACTTAGTATCATTTGTGTCTTCCATAATATAAACAGTATTGCTCTTCGTGGTCCCTAGCTAGTACCAGTTACGTGATATTCGTATCCAGTTAAACAACCCCTCCTACTTCATCTCTTAAATACTAAACCCATTCAAACTGACGGTATAATCTACGTTTCACCTTCAATAATGCATTTCACGGAAAAATATTCTTATATTTGACTTTTGCTGCTCGCAATCTATATATAGGTGTACACACATCAGAAAATTAAAACGTCCCTTACGAAAAGTATGGCCAAATAAAAAATAAAACTGCAAACATTTCTACATCTTCTGGTTTCTTTTTTTATAAAAATTGCTCGTAAAGTCACTTGGTATTTTTTTTTTAAATTCTGATTTCAGTTGAAACGATAGGACATTTTTCGAGTGGGAACTCACTTTTGTCCACTGACTGTACATGTAAATTAAATTCACCTGACCAAATCATATAGTTATATAACAATATTTTAAAAGTTTTCACAAACAAGCCTTCGAATGTTGTCAAAGTGTCTTAATATCTACGATGTCCACAAGTTTATCAAAATGACTATATAAATATCGTCGAATTACCTAACTTACAGATAATAAAAAGATAAAGGTTAAAATGGCGACCTTAACACTGACTTTGTTGAAATTTTTACCTGTTTTCATAATACTATTCATAATAAAGAAACTGTATGGATTATACCAAAGAAGAAAGGCACTACAAAGAGCATTGAAGGATTTCCCTGGTCCGGCCCCACATTGGTTATGGGGCAACATGAAGGAGGTAAGTCAAATACGAATACACCGTCATAAATTTTTAGTTTACAGTTAGATTATCGTGCAGAATATGGCATTATTTATATTGAAATAGAAGGAGATTCCTAATGAGACATCTCTCCACAAGAGACAAAAAGACGTAGAATAAAAAATTGTAGGTCATTGTGATTGAGACAATGGCCTACATCAATGAGCAAAACCTATATCGCATAAGATATACATGCTTTTATATTCCTATTTTATATACTAAGAGTAAGTACCCCAATTCTAAAATTCCGTTTGTTCATCTTGCTCTATTAATTTTATTTGTTAATTTTGTGTAGTCCTGAATATGCATGAAATATGTTCCACTGGACGTTAATGTTAATTAATCAATCATGTCCAGACGAACACATTCAAATATGACAGAGTATTGTTGGTGTTCATCTCTTCCCCTTAGACATTCATAAAGTATGGAAGGTATACAGAAAAACTTATTAGAAAAATCAGTAAAGAAAAAAATACATTATTGAAAATTCTAATATGACGTGCTTCTTTCGCTTTGTGAATAAACCCATGCTCTAAATCCAATAATTTTTGTTTGCACATGCGTATACTGCAGAGTAATGAATTTTATCAATTTTGCATGCATTTAATATATTTCATTAACTTAAAACACTTTCAATATCTTAAATGATGCACATGTTGTTACTAATTCATTTATTATGACTGTAATGTGTTGCATTTGGAAATTGACATATTTGACTTAGATACGACAACCGTTCATGCTGGCTGTTCAAAACTCCTCCCCTGAAAATCACAGTGCCAGTCGTTTGCTTCTTTACAAACAAAAAAGGGAGGTTCATGGAAGATCCTACACAATGGCTCTACACTTATACACATCGGACAAAGAAATTACCTTAATTGTCCTAATCAGAATCGAAATAATTGATGCAAGCTATACCATGTATACTTTATTGTAGTTTTAACATGGGTAGGCATTATATTCGTGTTATTTTAGGCCTCACTATCGTTTGGGCAAAAATAATCACGAATATAATGCCTACCCATGTTAAAACTACAATAAAGTATAGCTTGCATCAATTATTTCTTAAATACTGAAACTACAACAACCAAATAAAACCAAAAAGAACGAAGAAACATTGCACCTACTGAAGTTTAACTTAATCCATGCCTTATTTGACTTATTTCACTGTACAATTGATGGCTGTAAATCAACATCCAATTAACATTGCAGAAATAAAACCACCAAGTGCAGCGATATAAGTAAAGAATAAAAAGAATACATTATGCTGTATTCTACTAACAACAGTGCATGTAAAGCGGGTAAAATATATATTGAGGGAAATAAGAAACATTTGTAAAAATGTTAAACACTATGTTTTAGCTGACCGGAGATTACCAAGGGATGCTTCGGACTGTAGAGTATGCCAAGAAATACAATGGAGCATTCCCTGTATGGATGGGACCAACAGATGCCTTCTTGATGACTGTCAATCCTTCCACTGTTAAGTACGTCTTATCAGGAACAGGTACTGTGCACAATCAAGACGTTTTTGTATGTTATGGGGTTGTTTTGCCTTTTTCTTTTCTTCTTGTTATGTGTTTTATGTTGTTTTTGTTTGTTTGTTGTTTGTTTGTTTGTTTTTGTTTCATGTTTAACTATTTTTGGTTTACTATTTTAAGCATTTCTTTTTTGTTACTTTTTGTTTCTTATCTTATAATGATTCTGTAATTTCATTTTTTTTCCAAAGTAGAATAGTATATAGTTGTATGTAAAGCTGATTTAAACAGTTTAAATATTGTTTTTCCTTTTAGTAAGCACTTGTCATTTATGTCATGCAAACATTTCCAGATAATCTAATATCATGGTCTTTCGGCTTCATTGCAGTTTGTTTTCATAAAGCCATTTATTTTTGCTTGTTCTTCATTTAGATGTAAATATCTTTGTATGAATAACAGCATGTCTGTCTTTTGAATCTATGTTTTGGAATGACTTGGACGTGTATTCTCAGAACGATTTTCGATTTTCTGCTTTGTCTTTTCATTCATGAAATGGAATAGTAAAAGAACGAAATTAATCGTGTGTTTCATATCTTACAGATCCTAAAGATGAATTTTCTTATGCACTGATGAGGCCATGGATCGGTAAGTTTATGCTCAAAGAAAGTTAAACGGGAGGGAAGAGAACGATTTTGTTTTTGGCATCACGCTTTGTATGGTCCAAGTTTGAAAAAGTTCATGATTAAAGCTAATGATATTATATAAAGACATTGGAAAATCAAATTCCCTTTATTCTAAAGCCATATTTTCATTAAGGTCAGTGATCTTTTTATTTATACATTGTTATTAATGATATTATTTCCTCGGCAAAAATGTTTGTGTAAGTTTCATTCACCTTTCCCTAAGGCCAGTGACAAGTATTTTAAGTAGTGACCTTTTTTAGTTGATTCAACATGTTCATCTTTCTTTGCCTAAATTTTTGTATTCAAAGACTTAAAAGAGAGACGTTTAACAAGTGAGAGGTTTAGCTGGCTATAAAACCAGATTTAACCCACCAATTTCTACTTAAGAAAATGCCTGTACCAAGTCAGGAATATGACAGTTGTTGTCCATTCGTTTGGTGTGTTTGAGCTTTTGATTTTGCTATTTGATTAGGAAATTCCGTTTTGAAATTTCCTCGGAAATCAGTAATTTTGTAATTTTACTTTTCTCTTTTTACAAGGTGATGGTCTATTACTGAGTGGTGGTAAGAAATGGGATAGAAATAGACGTCTTATGACACCAGCATTCCATCAAGATATCCTCAAGAATTATGTGAAGATATTTTATGATTCATCTAAAATATTGATAGTGAGTATGCCGCCATTTAAAAAAAACATTTTTTCAGCGACAATTAAAACATTTTCTATGAGTATGAATATTTTCCTCATGACAATAGATATGATTATATAGATATAAGAAGATGTGATAAGATAAGAGTGCCAAATGAGACAACTCTTCATCTAAGTCACAATTTGTAAAAGTAAACCATTATTGGTCAAAGTACGGACTTTAAAAGGGAGCCTTGGCTCACACCAAATAGTAAGCTATAAAGGGCCCCCAAAAGTATATTTATTTTTGTTGTCCTCGTTTTAGGTGGCATATATGAAATCAGTCTGTTTGATTGCATACATGTACGTCATAAGTGTAAAGAAGTCTAAGCAAATTTAACATTTCTTACATTATACAAGATAACCTTTACTCAACTGGAAATCAAAATTTTGATCCTGACTATCCTTTTGTTCCAGTTACTCGTAGCTTAAGAAACTCTAATATAGGTTGATTTTTGTATTCATTAAGTATGAAACTCTTTTCACTGGACGTTAATTTAACAACAGACTTTCGACCATTTCTATTCAGAAAGAAGGTTTTCAAATCGAGGCATTCATAAGTTAATTGTGCATTTGAAGAAAGGCATTTAGTTTGGTATTATTAAAGATAGGTTAGATATAAATGAATAAGACATAACCTAAACAACACAGAAAAAGTAAACGACTTATGTATACATGTATGCAAGCATACTTGCTATCATTATGCGGTATGCATTTGTATAATTGTTGGATGCCATATGGGGACCTATAGTTGCTAACATCCTTTGGACTTTAATATTGTTGTATCATTGGAAATCATACTACATTTTCCTATTGTATATTCACATGGATCAAAATAATTATTTCAGGAAAAATGGAGGGAAACGACAGAACCAGTAGAAACTTTTCATCACATCAGTCTTCTGACCTTGGACAGTATGATGAAATGTCTGTTTGGCTACAACAGTGACTGTCAAAACGAAAGGTACGACAAAGTTAGTCCGTTCCCCCCCCCCCCCCCCACCCCAAGGAAAGTAAAACTCATGTGCAGTTTTGCGAATGTATGATACCGTCTTCGAAGTCCCCTGTCCTATAAATATCGCTAACATTGCAATTTATTTATACATCTTTGGCGTTCAAATGTTCAAGTTTAAGCGTTAACGTTCTTGATGATTTTGTGTCTAAAGAATCAATTGGTATCTATGATGAGTTTATTTCGAACGCGGGAAATTTACAACGTGTTAGCACTGCTGGTGGACTGTTCTAGTCCCCAAGAGTACCCATCAGCTCGGTAGTCAGTGCTTCGATTACTAAAATAATTTATAACCTATTTTGTTTCTACAATTCACCGCAAGCTGTCCTGATCGATAAAAACTTTTAAAATTTAAGGTTTAAGATGAAGGTAAATCCAGAAAAGGTTCTTCGAACGCACACAATTTATAATGTGTTATTTTTATTTACCACCAAATAATTTCCCGTTCAAAATTTGCTGCATAGATTTTCCTTTATATTATAGCCTTTTGTTTTTATCGATCAAGAAAGGCTATTAAAATTCCTGCAAAAGCAGTTCTGAGATACGAAGATCTCATCAGTTTGGTGTATATGCATATAGAATTGAACAAAATTATAATGATAGAATACCTTTATTTCTAGTACAAGACATCCATATATACAAGGAGTGTATGATGTGTCAGAGCTTATAGTAAAACGGATAACAAATCCATTTCACCACAACCCATTTATCTACAAATTTACAGAAAATGGGTGAGTAAGGAATTTTGAGTACGTATACATTGAAAAGGCTAATGTGAATACATGCTTTTTCAGTACTGATCCCATGTACGTTATTTTTCTTGGTCGTGTATTTTCGTATAAATATTATCTTCTATACTTTCCCGTCTGCTTGCAATTGGGGGAAAACATTTACCAACGTTCATGTCAACCCAACACTGCGTTAGCATCTATTCATACCCGTAGCAAGGGGGTTCGAGTTTGTGAGTCCAAATCCCTTTGAACATTCCTGTCTACGGACCTGCTATTGATTATGGTTGTGACATTGCTTTGATCTTTCAATTCCTATAATAATGAACATTCAGATAAATACGTTTGTATTTTGAGCCTCATAAAAAGTAAAATCAATAAAAAAACTGAGCTTCGAGGAAATTCAAAACGGAAAGTCCCTGATCAAATGGAAAAATCAAAAGCTCAAATACATTAAACGAATGGTTAACAACTACTAGTATTCCTGACTTGGTACAGGCATTATTTTCTTATATAGAAAATGGTGGATTAAACCTAGTTTTGAAGCTAGCTAAACCTGTCACTTGCATAATATCATTTCGTGAGTTTGACTTAAATTCGTGGGAAAAGTTCCATATTGAGAAAAGATTTATGTTTTTAGTGAAAAAATGAAATGTTGACTTTACATTATTTCAGAAAGAAATTTTACAAAGCTTGTGAAGTAATTCATGAACATTCATCGAAAATAATATCTGACAGAAAACAGCTGTTACGAACGGAGGAAAAAGGCAGCAGAAACACAGACTTCCTGGATATTCTTATAAATTCGAGGGTAAGGTTCATTTACAACAACAAAATGTAGGGTCAGGTATCATGTGTTTAATGAGCTTAGATTTCAAAGTGAAATTATTTGAAGAAGTACTGCATGTTAAAAAGCAGTGGCGAATAGCCCATAGAGTATTCGTACTCTTGCATAAATAAATAATCATTATATTAATGACATTTAATTGATGGGAATTCGTGGATGTTGAATGTCATGTTATTTTTTAACAAATTTCGAACTAATGTGGAAAACGGAAATAGTGTGTGGTATACTTGTAAAATTTAGTTTCTAAAAAATAAAAGAGAGCAAAATTACTTTAATTGACAATATGTATGCAGACATTTTGGCACCAATTAAGAGTTATCGTATAGATATTTTGTTATCATCAGTCCGCGTTTTATTGTTTGTTACCAATTCTCAGTATTTTATAGTGAACACAAAAGAAGGACTCATTGTAAAATGCGCATTAATAGTATCAAATTCATTTTGATGTCTTGTAGGGTTTTTTTTGTTTTTTTTTTGGTTCTATATGATTTAAGTCAGTATAGCCCTTTAATTCAGTTGTTGAACTTGTTTGTTGCTGTGCAACATATTTGTTTTTGCTCATTTCTTTGTACATAAGTTAGTCCTTTAGTTTTCTCGTTTACTGAATTGTTTATCATTTCGGGGACCTTTTGTAGCTGACTATGCGGTATGGGCTTTGTTCATTGTTGACCTAAAGTTGTAAATGCCATTGTCATTTGTTCTGTTGTGGAGAGCTGTTTCAATTGCAAATATTCAACATCTTTTTACATCATTGTCTTTTGATTTATCATTTTGATTTGAATTACCTTCGTACTTTCGGCCTAAAGTAAAAGTTTCCGGAATCCTATGCTTTTCTGAATTTTCGTTTTAGCATTATATGATTTGACAACAAGAGTTGTATGATTGATTGTTTATTATTATTCTGACTTTATTATAAACCTAGCAATATTTTGTTTGCACAGGACGAGGATGGAAACGGAATGTCTGATACAGAAATACAAGATGAAGTAGATACCTTTATGTTTGAGGGTCACGACTCTACTGCTAGTACTTTGTCATGGTGTCTTTACAACCTCGCTAAACATCCAGAATATCAAGAAAGATGTAGAGAAGAAGTTAAAGAAAAATGGGAAAACAAGGATGAAATTACATGGTAACTTGTTTTTACTGTGGATTCATTTATTTTCGTGGGTTGCTGAAAACTTTCATATGCGTGGATACTTGATTTCGTGGTTAAGCCTATCTCCGTATTCAAAGCCTATTGAATATATGACATTCGTTGAAAATTTGAATTCGTGGTTCACCTGTACACACGAAACCCACGAAAATCGGTATACAACGAATAATAATGAATCCACGGTAATATCTAAGATTGCATCACTAAACAGCTAAAATTGACGAGCCTTTTGGCTGAATTCACCTGATTAGTTTGGTTGGAAATTACTGAAGTGCGTTATACAGTAACGGTTTCTTTTTGTTATTTAGGTATATCCATTCCTTTAAATAAGTACTCTGTCCTATATAGAACGACTAATGCCTGCGTCATACTGTCCCAAATTTGACTCCACATGAAATTTAAACACCATAAAGAAAAGGTTCAAATTTGAATGTGGTTGAAAAACATCGGGCCATCCATGATCATTCTTACGTCACTGCATGCATGACCACGGGTTGATTTCTCAGTGCCTTAGATTCCGGCAGCAACTTCATAAGCGGTAGCCAAATATTTGGCATTTCTCATTTATAAAATTGCCGAATAACCTTGCGAAGCAACATTTTCGTGTTGAATTCGTATGCCCATTTTATATCCCTCCGTAAAACCATCGTATGTGTAGAACTTCGTATGTCATTGCCTGACCTTCTGTAGGCATCGAACTAGTTAATTTTATTTTAATTTTACCTATTAGGAAAGAAAGGTTATGTCGTATCAATTCGAGATACAAAATTTACAACATGCAAATATGTATAAAGATAGATACTCTAGAACTTATATGAATGTATAACCAGTAAAGTTAACTTTTTCTAATGTAGGGAAGACATCAACAAACTGGAGTATACTTTGATGTGTGTGAAAGAAAGCATGAGAATGTTTGCACCAGTACCAAATATATCTCGGTGTACAGAGAAAGATATACTATTACCCGATGGTCGGCTGATCCCGGCAGGTATTTGTTCTAGTATTTTGTATTACAGCCGATTACTTTGAGGGTGTAGTTAAAGGTAATATATTTGGTTAGCTTGCTTGCTACCTACACCGTGAATCATTATTAGGATAGGTAAACTACCCTCCTTTAAGAGTAGACTACTTAGAAAGAAGGGTAGTATACCTTACCTAATAATGGCTTCACGGTTCAGCTATTAAGCAATCTAACCAAATATATTATCTTTAGCTATACACTCAATGTAATCAGCTGTAATAGATTCAGCTCGGTTCCTTGGCTTACCTAGTCATTTGTTGTCGCTCTTTGACTTATAAGTATATCATTATGTATACGGGCTTACCAAATATTGCTGCTCTTTGACTTATAGGTTAATAATCATGTATACTGGATAAAAAGAAAACGCACAATCTAATGAAGTTGGATACAAATAAGGAAACCTCACATTTACTATTATTTCATATCTTTCTTTTGACATTAGTAAATACATATGACTTGCATTTTGTGTATTGCCCTAAGATTTCACATCTTTTTATTTAATTTTAGGGGTTCGGATGGGAGTATCTATTTATGCTCTTCAAAGAAACCCGGATGTTTGGAAAGATCCAGAGGTACAGTTGTTATTATAGAATAGATTTTGTAAAATGACTTTAACTTGCTGTTTTTTGTTCTTTGCAGATATTCACATCTTAAATTCACTAACACATGACATAACTTAAATATAACTGCAAAAATTATTGTAGTTTGTTCTTTATCATTTCAGATATATGACCCTTCAAGATTCTCATCAGAAAATAAAGTTTCAGCTTTACAATTCATGGCATTTTCAATGGGTCCAAGGTAAGGATCAGTTAACATGGTCTCTCGTCTGCATTAGGTCACGTGCATTGTTGAGTCAACAATTTCCTTTTTAAAACTGAAAATATAAAAAACAATATTTAGAAAAGATTGTCGCTTGAAAATAACACCACGCTAACATATAGTACATGCATTCCATTTAACTGTTTGTGGTTTAGTTAAATTGTGAAGCATTTGATGCATATGAAATAAATCGGACCGAAATCCATTGGTATATCATTGGAATATATTTTTGATGTAGTAGACAAATGTGTTCGATTAATATTTTTTTTAATGTATTGTCCTCTTAACATGCATTTAAAATTGACTGCTGGACTTTCAAGCAAGACTAAAATGTTTTTTTCGACGTAATCGGTATAGTTTCGGTTTGTGCCCTTTGAACTAAAGGACGCTTTACTATGGCAACAGAATACGCAAGCTCGAAAATCCTTTCTGTGATTGGACAAAATGCTGTCATGGTGGGTGATTTGGTTGTGTTTGAAAAAACGTCTCGTTAATTATATTGTGATGGAAAGCAAGTGAAAAACTATAAATATTTGAACTAGATCTTACAAAGATTTATATTTTTATTAAAATAATTGTTTCTCCAATAGCTCTTTGCAACCATGACAGCTGTTTATTCGGGACAATTATATAATTTTTAATGTAAACTTTGTTGTACGAACGTACATGACTTTTAGAACGCACCTACGCATGTGAGATATCATCACAATATTCTTATATATTATTCCCTTAATATAACCAGACTTAGTAAAGAATTTCTTGTTGTTACATTCAGATGGAAATTTAAGTCATTGTGCTTCTGAAGGTTATCGAAATGATAGTTTTAAACATATACTCATCGTCGGATATCTTTTTTAAAGATAGTTCTTGTTTTTATATATATTGCTTGGATGTTTTTGTTTATTCCAGACAAAACAAAGTATAATACACACGACAGCAACATCATAACAAAACAAAAACCCAAATAAAAACAAATCATTTAATCGGAATTTTAGATAAACATTGAACTCTAAATTGTCATTTTTCGTTCTTTTGGGATTTCATCCTATTGAAGTTCACTCTAGGTCCACTTTTATCAACTTTTAATGATTTATTTTAGAAACTGTATTGGAATGCAGTTTGCGTTAACCCAGATAAAAGTAATTATTCCAATGATAGTCCGTAATTTCCACTTGGATTTGGATCCTGAGCGACCAGCAGAACCTGAGAGTATGTTGATATTAAGGAGCAAGAATGGATTGTATCTTAAAGCGACGCCAATATAAATCTTGGTTCAGACAAGAGCGTCTTTGATACTAGGAAACTGTATGTAAAGTTCATGATCAAGCCGAGAGAAGAATGGTGCATTCAATATTAAAGTGTAGATATTATCATAAACCTGAGCTTATACAGTTTTAATAAAATATATTTTTAATAAATATATGAAATTTGTAACGTTTACGTTTACTTTATTAATAAAACTAGAAAAGATACATATGCAGATGCACTGCCAATTGTGAGTTAAAAAAATAGTGTGCACTCGACCACAATGAGTAGGATTGTCAGTTTTTCTATCGGAGATTGGTAGTTTTCTCCGGCCACTCCGGTATCCTCCAACAATTAAAACTGGCCGCCACGAAATAGCCTAAATGCGGGTTCTTAAAAGTTGCGTTAAAACATAAAAAAACCCAAATTAAATCAGTTTACAATAAAATAGGATGTAAATGCATGCAACTAAGTGCGAAAAGGTACAAAATATCGAACCCCAAAGTATATCAAACTAGAAGCTCTAAAGAGCCCGTGTCGCTCACCTTGGTCTATGTGCATATTAAACAAGGACACAGATGGATTAATGACAAAATTGTGTTTTGGTGTTGGTGATGTGTTTTGTAGATCTTACTTTATTGAACAATCTTGCTGCTTACAATTATCTCTATCTATAATGAAATTGGACCAGAAGATATTTTGTAAAAAATTCATGAAAATTGTTAAAATTTTTCTATAAAGGACAATAACTCCTTAAGGGGTAAATTGACCACTTTGGTCATGTTGACTTATTTGTAGATTTTACTTTGCTGAACATTATTGCCGTTACAGTTCATATCTATCTTTAATAATATTCAAGATAATACACAAAAACGGCAAAATTTCCTTAAAATTACAAATTAAGGGGCAGCAAACCAACAACGGGTTCTCATATTCATGTGCAAATTTTCCCAGGTCAGATTTGCTCTAAATGTTAAATGGTTTCAGAGATATAAGCCAAAATCTACATTTTACCCCTATGTTCTATTTTTAGCCATGGCGGCCATCTTAGTTGGTTGGCCAGGTCACCGGACACATTTTTAAACTAGATACCCCAATGATGATTGTGGCCAAGTTTGGTTTAATTTGGCCCAGTAGTTTAAGAGGAGAAGATTTTTGTAAAAGTTATCGACGACGGACGCAAAGTGGTGAGAAAAGCTCACTTGGCCCTATGGGCCAGGTGAGCTAAAAAGGGGACGCCCATAATAAACATTACAAAACTAAATGCTACACTACATCAACCAAAAGAGCAAAACAGCTGCCATACTCCTGATTTGGTACGGGCATCGTAAGACCTCTATAGATGTCAACATGCGATTTCCAACAGCAAACAAGTGACATCATGTACGGTACGTCAAGCTTAATTCGAAAAAAACGGAGAGGTCGTTCAAGTTTCTATTAAATATATATTATTCAATAAAGCACAGTCAATCATACTCTAAAATGCATCGTATAATGTTGTGAAATCGAAGAGGTACAAGATGTTGAAATTCAGATAGTTACTCAACATCTTGATTGGTTATTGCTTTACACCGCAGTAGCACAAAAAGGTTATTTCGTGGAGATTAAAATTTTGAAGATAAAAATCCTACTTATAAATAAGATGAAGCCTTGTCATCAACAAAATGTGTTCTTTTTGAAAAAAGGGCATACTCTTTTGTGGATAGTTGTCTCATTGGCAATCATACCACATCTTCTTTTTTATATAACAAATTATCAATAACAATCTTACGTCGTCATACACTTGAAGGGGTCAAGAAGATAGATTGACAAAAACTGTTAACACAAGTAGATATGAACATCATGTCATCTGATGAAAGGTGGATACTGATAGCAATATTACCTTAGGTATATAAGTACACAACGCAAACACTCTTTACGAAAACTAAGATAAAACAGACAGGATTAAATGTAAACTCAAATATCATGATGACCCTTTTGACTGGCGAGTATCATAACATCTGGTGAATTCAGAGTACGAAAAAATTGACGAAAGACAACCGTCAACATTGAGTAAAATATATACTTTGGAAGTTGTTCATCAAACAGAACAACTTCAAGCTCTGTGTCAGACGGTAATACTGTACGTCCTGTAACAACACCGAATATTAAGTTATAAAAGTTCATAGTATGACAACACGCGAGAAAAGATAACAGAGAAAATCAACGGCCTTATTTTTTGTTGAAAACAACAAATGACAAACAAGTATGACAGACAACAACCAACGGAAACGATTGAGTAAGGACAGCTGAGGACAATTAATATTGTAGATGTTAAGCATATTTGTGAGATCTGTACCACTTAACCTTTGATAGTAACATAACTTGTTCTCATCACTTTGTGTCCGTCAGCGCCCGTCGTCCTTCGTCATCGTTCGTTAATTTTACAAAATCTTCTCCACGAAACTACTTGGCCATGTTTAACCAAACTTCGCCACAATTGTCACGGGTATATAGTTTTAAAAATGTGTTCGATGACCCCGCCAGCCAACCAACATTGCCGACATTGCTAGAAATAGAACTTAGGGTAAAATGTAGTGTTTGGCTTTTATCTCTGAAACTAAAGAATTTAGAGCAATATGACATGTATTACAATTGTTCATCAGATCAAGATATACAATGTGCCTGGAATTTTTTTAGATGAATCAGACAACCCATTGTTGGAATTCTGTCATCATGATATTAACTAATGTTAAGGAATTTTCCAGTTTAGTATGGAACGCCATAGCTGTCTTATGTGTCTTTTTTATTGCTTTTCTATTATAAGATGGTGGTTTTCTATTATAAGATGGTGGTTTTCTATTATAAGATGGTGGTTTTCTATTATAAGATGATGGTTTTCTATTATAAGATGGTGCTTTTCTATTATAAGATGGTGCTTTTCTATTATAAGATGGTGCTTTTCTATTATAAGATGGTGCTTTTCTATTATAAGATGATGGTTTTCTATTATAAGATGGTGCTTTTCTATTATAAGATGGTGCTTTTCTATTATAAGATGGTGGTTTTCTATTATAAGGTGGTTTTCTATTATAAGGTGGTTTTCTATTATAAGGTGGTTTTCTATAATAAGGTGCTTTTCTATTATAAGGTGCTTTTTTATTATAAGGTGGTTTTCTATTATAAGGTGCTTTTCTATTATAAGGTGCTTTTCTATTATAAGGTGCTTTTTTATTATAAGGTGCTTTTCTATTATAAGGTGCTTTTCTATTATAAGGTGCTTTTTTATTAACCCCCAGGGGTATAAATGTGCATTTCATTAATAAATAAATAAATAAAATAAATTAATAAAAACTTTGAGCTCAAAATATTGACTTGAGTAAGTTCACCAGCACACTAGAAGACCTGATATATAAAATATTTATTACATGTATTTAATTAGATTACTATCTAATTTTGACACCTGTCGTAATCACCAATCAAGCAAATAATCATGTCATTTAAGTTTTCACACCTGGGACATCAAATACATTTAATTGAATTAACTTATATAATCAGATGGCAATCAGAATCCAAACAAAGATTACAGTGAATTGAACTTTTTATTAAAGAATACAAAACTGGCTCTCTCTTTTTTTTAAAGATAAAACTAGATAGCTGACATGGATTAAATTAAAGTGAGACCACCAATCTGCCGGTATCAAATCATTTGAAAAAACAACAACAATGTATTCCAATATGACCTTTAACATCGAAGGAGTAAACTTGCATTCAGTCGTGTTCAGACACTTTACAATAGAAAATAAAGGACGGGCATCGAACACAAAGTTACTCTTGTATAATACTGCACTGTCACTAACTAGTCTGTCACTATATTTAAATTTAAAAGTGAGGCAAAATATATTCATCATTCGATGAGGGGTCTGGCGGTCGCTCAAGACCCCCAGAAGCCTTGAAAAAATACGCAGAATCGTGCATCCCGAGAGCTTCTCGGACTCTTAGGAGGCACATTATTTGAGAGTCCTTTCCCTTGGAACCTCAGTCTCCAAAAACAACAAAACACCAGCCAGGTTAAAGACATCAGCCAAGTTGAAAACACCAGCCAAGTTAAAAATACCTCAGTCAAAACAGAAAGGTTGTATAAACACCGAAATCTACTAAGATTGAGGTATGCTGATAATGGCAGTCAAGATCATCAGATACTTCTTACTGACAGTCAACCTTCTGTGAAGAAAGAAAATCCTGTTAATATATTTAAAACCAAAGACCTAAAATACAATTATAGATGTGCGAATCTCTTCATGTATCATATATGTCTCTGTTAAACACATCGGCGAATGTGAATTTAGTCCGGTCAACTTTTTTAGCAGAAAAATATTTTTTTTTACTATAAATTTATATTTTCGTATAATTTGTTTTTAAATCTCACAGATTCGCGAATTACTTGGACAAATATTGTCAAAGATATTAACACTTGTTGACGTCAGAAAAACAAATTATTGTTTCTTCATAAAACTATTTCTGGAGATATTCCTAATTATATTGCTGCTGATATCTTGTCATATACAAACACTAATGACCAGTATGGTCTGAGAAAAAAAAAGAAATTTAAAACTCCTCAGTGTCGAACCACAGCCTATAAAAACAGTTTTTATTCCACATACTCTTGAAAAGTGGAGTTCACTTGATGAAGAAGTTAAAAATATGTTAAGCTTCACAGGATTTAAAAGAAAACTGAATGAGGACATAAGTCCTTGTCCTGTTTTCTTTTCCACTGGTTCACGTAAAGTTTATATATATCCACTGCCAATTAAGAAATGAGGCTAGTGATCTAAAAGATCATCTCTTCTGTGATCATTTGTCGGACAGCTCCATGTGTGCATGTGGAGATCCAGTAGAAGATAATATTCATTTCTTTTATGTTTGTCCATTTTACATTTATCAGAGATATGAGCTCTTTCGAAAAATAAGTAACTTTGAAAATGTCAATCTTGATGTCCTACTACAGGGTTGCTCAGACTTAAATATTGATGAAAACACAGAGATATTTACATATGTACAACAATATATTCATGAAACTGGAAGATTTTTATAATAATTCATGTGATATTATACTGTTTAGAAACCAGCCTATAACCACAGTGTACCACTCTTTAGTCTTAATTAAAGACAAATCTAACTTTTAACACAAAAAAAACAACCAATTGTGTTTAGCATCTTTTTGCAAATAAATTTATATATATTTTATTTTATTTTTTGTATTAGTAATTATATTTTCAAAAATCAAGAAATCAATAGTCATGTAATAAGATGGTACACTAAATTATTTATGTATTGCAAAAAAGGGCCAATCAATTCTTTTTATTCATATAAATAGAACAACTTTGTTGCAGTGAGCTTGTGAATTTGAGTAAAAATCACTTTATGATCTACTTGATTCCTAACCAACACTTATTATTTTGGAATAAAATTCGACATCACCTTCAGTAGGTCTTGCTTTAACTTTGTTAGAAAATTATATACTATCATGCATGTTATTCAATCCATCTTGTATGGGAAAGGATTTGTATAGGAACTGCCTTTTGTCCAATCCCTTTGTTTAAATGTACATATGATATTTGAACAATAAAATATTTTGAATTGAATTGAACAAGTTGAATATATGTACAGCGTATAACGACGAGTGTGAATACCGTCCGGTCAACTTTATTTGCTCAAAAATAAATTTTTTTCACTTATTTTCTTTGATTTTCATAAAATATATTTTAATATCTTTAAGGTCTACAAATATTAAACCAATCTACCGAATAACAAAAAAGTTATGACTATTTATATCTCGTCCGGTCAACCGTCCTGTCACTATCCGGGCAATCGTCCTGTCATTAGTGCTTCCCCACACTCCCGGTTAATCACGGGAACCACCATCACATAATAAAAAAGCACCTTATAAACCTTATAATAGTAAAGCACCTTATAATAAAAAAGCACCTTATAATAGAAAAGCACCTTATAATAGAAAAGCACCTTATAATTAAAAAAGCACCTTATAATAGAAAACCACCATCTTATAATAGAAAAGCACCATCTTATAATAAAAAAGCACCTTATAATAGAAAACCACCATCTTATAATAGAAAAGCACCATCTTATAATAGAAAAGCACCATCTTATAATAGAAAACCACCTTCGTATAATAGAAAACCACCATCTTATAATAGAAAACCACCATCTTATAATAGAAAACAACCATCTTATAATAGAAAAGCACCATCTTATAATAGAAAACCATCATCTTATAATAGAAAAGCACCATCTTATAATAGAAAACCATCATCTTATAATAGAAAAGCACCATCTTATAATACACCTTATCGCTATTTAGTCCATTCCTGGAAAAACAGTCATTTATACAACTTCCTGTTTAGGTCACGCGGGCCGAAAATGGAGGTCATCAGCAGTGAGCTGAGGGAGGTAAAACTTTAGAAAGTGATCATCTAGAAACTTTGATATAGTATGATCCACTGTTTTCCAAATTAAAATTGAAGTAAAAAAATATTTTGTTTGAAGTATTTACGGTAGATTAAACAGGTCTCATTAAAAAATATCATGCATGGTGAATGGTTTAAACAGGGTCCCAGATAGCTTCAACTGGATGAAAAAGTTGTGTAATTTTAGAACTTATCCGGAATGGAATAAATAGCGATTAGGTGTATAGAAAACCACCATCTTATAATAGAAAAGCACCATCTTATAATAGAAAAGCACCATCTTATAATAGAAAACCACCTTCGTATAATAGAAAACCACCATCTTATAATAGAAAACCACCATCTTATAATAGAAAACAACCATCTTATAATAGAAAAGCACCATCTTATAATAGAAAACCATCATCTTATAATAGAAAAGCACCATCTTATAATAGAAAAGCACCATCTTAGAATAGAAAAGCAATAAAAAAGACACATAAGACAGCTATGGCGTTCCATAGTTTAGGGTTATTATCTTAAATATTATTATAGGTAGCGATAAACTATAAACACCAAATAATGCACAACAAAGTAAGATCTACAAATAAGTCAACATGACCAAAATGGTCAACTGACCCCTGAAGGAGTAATTGCCCTTTATAGTCAATTTAAAAAACTTTATTGTGAGCCGGTACTATAAAAATGAACTTCAATAAAGAGGACTTTTTTTTAATTTCCTGTTCGTTTTATAAACACAAACAGTTAGGGTACAATTGAACATAGGGCGCCATATATACGGACATACGAGTTAGTTTGACCTGATGAAATCTGTCACATTTTCACCTCGAATTTATTTGATAATGTTAAAAGTAGGCGGAATTTAACATCATTATTAAACTCATTAACTTGACATCGAACGGAGTCTGTGCGCTGTGTGTTCACTCTGTGAACCCATTTCGTCCTTGCTGTCAGATAAAGCTTGTTTATCTGACCTTTTCACCTTCAGCTTGTTTATCTGACCTTTTCAAATACAGCATGCTTGTTTGACCTTTACATATAAGTCCAGGCGATGCTACTATTTTTATTCTGATTATTCATCGTCCAGTGGCAAATTGTTTATGACATGAATATCAATAATGTGGTCATTTTTAAAATTTTCCGTTTACAAAACTTTGAATTTTCGAAAAACTAAGGATTTTCTTATCCCAGGTATAGATTACCTTAGCAGTATTTGGCACAACTTTTTGGAATTTTGGATCCTCAATGCTCTTCAACTTTATACTTGTTTGGCTTTCTAATTATTTTGATTTGAGCGTCACTGATGAGTCTTATGTAGACGAAACGCGCGTCTGGCGTACTTAATTATAATCCTGGTACCTTTGATAACTATTATGCACTTCCAGTACTAATTAAACAGAAATCAAATAAAAAGGGCATATATATACAGATTGAGTCGATGGAGATGGAGACTTTCACTGAGAAATAGAGAGAAACAGACTATATATATGTGTATTTTCGGAACTTTGTCTTGAAACAGGCTTAGTGGTGTTCGCTTCTCTGTTTACAAACAGCTTTTTAAAAGACTGTTATAAATTGTTAATATATAAAAAAACAACAACAAAAAAACAAAAAAAAACAAAGGGTCGACCGTATCCTTATTTTCGAGATATAAGCCATTAAAAATTTTGCATTTGGCGTGAAATTATTCTCTCTAGATTTTTCATAATTAAACATCTACACCTTTATTATAAGAACTATGAAAAATAACAAGGATCTTACAAGATTTTCATTTTTTTTTTATGATCTTTTGAATTAAATGTGATAAAGTATTAAAAAAAAAACATTAAAGAAGGGGTTATAGTGGGCATTTTTGTTATTTCTAAATGCCATATTACAAAAAAATAAAACCAGAGCTATCCGAATATCTAACAAAATTCAATAAAAGAGCACTGGACATCCTTAAAGCATTGTTCAGTATGGGTTCATTACGTTGCAATTGTAGAAAATATTGCATCTTTTTTTATCACTTACAATGGCCGTTGTTTCTAATGAATACAAGTATTGGTTTTTCAAAATAAAATTGAGAAAGGAAATGGGTAATGTGTCAAAGCGACAACAACCCGACCATAGAGCAGACAACAGCCGAAGCCAAGGCCACCAATGACCTGAATGGGTACACAAAGTAAATAAATTTACACATTTGTCATATTATGAAAAGACAGTACTCGTATAATATATAACAACAAAAGCTGAGCAATTCAGGGAAATAACGTAAGTAACAACTATACATAAATTTATTCAGATTCCTCCTCTAGGTGCATTACAGCAAAATGCCTTGGGTAATATCTTTGGCTAGCTTGCTTGCTATTGCTAGGTATATTACCGTCCTTTATTAGTTCACAAGTCCGACAGAGAACCAACTTATATATTTGTCTGAAGGACTACACGTTCCAAAAGGAGGGTAGTACACACACACACACACGTAATAGACCACGCAATTACCTGATGAATCTTTTATCTTCTGTCCTATTATTAGTTTCTCTATATTGAGGTCTTCACCTATGTGACCTGAGTTCTAGGTAACCAAAGTCACGTATGTGTTAGAAATTGGTCAGTTTTGTAACTGATAGTGAAAAGGTTAAAATTACGGTCAACAACATATGTCCCCTTTAAATTGTACTTAAATTGTTTATTTTAGTGTCATGGGAAGACGATAAAGTCTTTGCGTTTCTTATTGTATTTCATATATTTTAGCTTTGCTCTAAAATCTTAAAGTTAAATATAGAAATATTTACCACTTTTGAAATATCATTACAAACTTGCCCTATCTGCATTTTATCATCAACTAACAGTTTTTTATGTAATTTTATTATGCACTTCTACCACTTTTCTTTGTCAATTGTGTTTTAGGTCCGCAGGAATGCATTGGAAATATATCCCTAAATATATCCGCTCCTACAAGTGGCAGTCCAAGTTATAAACTTTTCAACCTGGTCGACGTACACTGCAGAATCTACCAAAATGGATTTATTTTTCTGTCTTATTGTTCTGAATGTGTGTGAAATATTTGCCACTGGTCATGTTTGTTTTATAACAAAAGTATTACTCTGAAAAAAACAGTCTGTTCTAAGGGTCTGTATGAACTAAAATAAAGTGGTCGATTGCTGTTTGCTAAACTTCCAATTGCTTATAATTTGTGTACTAGTATATGCAAACGAAAACAAATAATTTGGTAAACTAAGTACTGCATAGATGTAAATCCGGGATTTAGGGTTGATTATTTAAATATTCACTGTGAAATGAGATCATGTTGGATAGGTGCAATACTTTTGCAAATGCAAACACAGGCCACTTACTCGCTCTTCAAAGAGTTGTAAATCAGTTGTTGCAAGGGTTATTCAATGGGCAAAGGCAGTGATTTCGCTTTAATCCTTCAAATCCATCCAGACATGGCTGCGTATTTGTGCATCCACATCCATACGAACTGCAGATTTATTACTATTTTTTACATTTCCATTCTTCTGTCGAACCTTCTAAGGGTGAAATATTATCGAATAACTTGCAAGATATTTTATATTTCAAACATATTATTCGTCTTTTAATTGCAAGACTTTTAAAATGAATGAGCTACATTACATATCTTCAAACAGAACATGTGCAAGTGGATTTTGAACACAACACGCACACTTATTGGGTAATGTGGCGACCTAACGTTTGGAAAGTCAGATAGATAAAAATCAAGACTCAAAAACAAAAAAGATGTAGAATTAGAACTGCCAAAACCGTATGAATATAAAAAAGAAAAGGTTGTATGATTGCCAATGAGACAACCGTCCACCAGATACCAAAATGACAAAGAAACTAAGAACTATAGGTCACCGTACGGCCTTCAACAATGAGCAAAGTCAACTGGGCTGAAAGAGTTCCAATAGTAGTTTAAGTTCACTTTATGTAACACTTTAATTTGATCGGTATTGAAGTATAAGTGACTGGACGGTTGGCATCTCCGATGACCTGTTAGTGCACCAGTCGTGTGACCAACTGATGAAGTGGTTGTTCATTAAGAAGGTATGATACCTATTTATATGAGATATCACGTGTTTAAAAATCCGTCATATTGTAGACTCGAGACCAAAAGTTTGGACCGTCAAATTTATGAATCGTTTGATAGTATTAGAAAAACAAGAGACGTTAAATCTAAAATACCTGCACTTGTGAGACAAACACATCTTTCAGAACCAGTCTCAACAATTCTATAAAAAGAAAAAAAATGCACAGCAACATTTTTGATCTTACTTAACTTGTTCACATTATTTATCCAGTCATTCTGCTCCCGAACTATTTCCTTAGATAACACCTATAATTGATCGACGCTTTGAAGCTGTATTTGGAGATTGTACTGCAAGTTTTTAAAAAATAAACCCTTCTTTCACTTAATAAGACAACAATCATTGAATCCATAAGCGGAAAAACAATACATAACATAGACAATTGTCTTATCTCGAATTGTAATTAAGTCACAACAGTTGATTTAGATTTTGGAAGGGAGAAGTATATTTTGCCGGAAGATTGTCTTTTTTTTTTAATTTAGCACAACAGATCATATTCAAACAATGTTTTTCTAAAAATATATTTAATATGAGGTTGATCATTTTTTTAAGTATACACTAATGAGAAAATTCAACTTTTGGCAGCATTTTTGTTTGCAGTAAATATCTGTATAGTAGGTTTCGTATACTGCAATTCCAGCCGACTTAAACTGTTCAATAACATTCATTTGATTTTAACACTGAAAATAAAATGACGTGTATTGTTTCAGACATGTTAATTTACTAGTATGACGACCATTGTGTTAGTATAGAGATCGCTTGCGAAGGGAGTGATCTAATGCTGTCAATGTCTATGTCTTTGTTTGTTTTAAGACAATAGAGACCATAAATGGCACTTGAGAAAAGTATAGATCTGGATATCAACCAAAACCATCCGTCATAAAGCCCTTTTGTGGTTCCTTCCCCTGCTCTTCTAGTTTGTAATGGATACCACGTCTTTTCGTCAACCTGTTCAATTGCTCGACGAGCTCCATCCCATTTTCCAGGTCCGTCTAATCTCCATTGAGGCGGTGCAGCAGGCCCAAAAAATAGCTTGGACCAGAACAGAGGGGCAGTGAAGAAATATTTCGTAAGATTGGGTTTGCATCCAATTAACCCAGCTATTTTGTCGACGTATGTAACTGCGTGAATCTGTAAACAGTACTTTGGAGACTCCGGAAAATGCCTTTTCATAAATTCGTGCTTTTTAGTAGCCATGGATTTCATGACTGACGCAGGCGGAAGTATGCAATTTCCAGAAAACACTCGCGCAGCCCATCTTGTCTGCATCTCTAAAATTGGCGGTAATGCTCCAAATGGCTGAACGAGACCAATGATTGCCAAGGTTGGCCTACTCAGATCTACTGGGAAAACCAATTCATGAAGATAAGGAAAATGGTTCTCTATTCTTACAACTGAGTCCTTCAGAAACGGGAAGCTAAATTTAATTCCTGTTGCTAAGATGATAACGTCTAAATTGTCTGCTGTTGTACCATCTTCAAAAGTAACACTATTCGCTGCAAATTCTTTCACGTTAGGTTTTACAGTAATTGTTCCATACAGTATACGGGTTGGCAGGTCATCGCTGATTGTGACAACACTAAGACCAAATTTACCATTGGGTGCCAAGCTGTACTTTGTATGGTCAAATCGACTATTCAGCCTTTTAAAAGCAAACGGTTTCATTAACCAAAACGGTACTGTTAACCCATATCGCGTCATCGCTTTATGGTCAAAGGGGACACCTTGGTCTGTTGTTCTCTGTATCACATAGGTACCAGTTCGTGTGCTCATATAAACCTGTAAAATAGTAATTGATTTTTTATTATCAGATGCTGCTTCTACAGAAAGGTAAATTGTGAAAATGTCTCTTAGAGCTTTGGAGAGGTGCTGAAGAAATCATACTAAACATAAATTCCGATTTGTACATGCGGTTTATTGTAATTTTGTATGGCGAAGACTATCAAAATGCATAAAAAAAACGTGAAGACAGCACGAGGCAATATTTAAATAAATAGTGTGATTGGATTACTGTCATTTTGATGTTTTATTCTCTCCTTTTCAACATAAGCAATATAAAATGTATTATTATCTCCATTTACATTTTAATATTTCTTATTTGTAATGTCCAATGAATTATTTTTCGTTTAATAGCTAAAATTCAGATTGTCTCTCAGTTGAATTGATTTAACTATTTCATCCTGTTAGTAAAAACTTGGAAGAAAAAAGAACAATATGTTTGTCCCTTGAATGCAACTTTTTAACTTACATGTTCAGCATGACGACTCAATTCTGAAGCAACATCTGAAGCAGAGTTCCCAATTCCAATGACAAGAACCCTCTTTCCCTCAAAACTTCGAAAATCTTTGTAGTCATGGGTGTGTAAAACACGCCCTGTAAAGTTTGCAAGTCCTTTAAAAGTTGGTATGAACGGTTCGTGAAGATGTCCATTACAAACCATTACACAGTCAAATACGTCTTTGTTTGTAGAATTAGTGGCGAGGTTTTTGTATGTTACCACCCATCTTCCGCTTTCTTCAAAGTCTTCTGCTTGTTCTACGCGCAAAATCATGTGTCTAAATCTGATAAAATTTCTAAGCTTAAAATGTTCAGCATAAAGTTGTAAGTATCGTTTGAAGTGTCTGTGTGCCATGAAGTTTGGAAATTCTTTTGGAATTGGGAAATCGCTATAACATGTCATTTCTTTGCTGGTGTTAATGCTACACGAGTTGTAAATACTGGGATCGCCTTCCTTTGATTCATCCTTGTAATTCCAAAGCCCGCCAACTTCATCGTCTTTTTCAAAACATACTGGTTCCATGCCTTCATCCAAGGAATTCTTGATACCAGCAAGACCTGCTACACCGGCACCAATCACGCATACCTTCTTTTTTGACATCTGAAAAAAAATAATGTTAACTTTAGGGGAAACATCAGTCAAAAATGCATTTGTCCTGGATATGCATGTACTATTTGCAACCGGACGTTTAAACAACCACCCTGCAAGTGATAAATAAAAAAAAACATATAAACTGAGTGTCATGTGTTGGACATTTTTTAAAGTGTATTTTCCAACACTCAAGTTTGATTAATTTTAAACTTATTATCTCATTAAGACAGACAAATAGGGAACCCATCAGAGTTCCAAAGCAAACATTATCTGATGCAAAACCTATATCAAAAAGTAAAATCACAAAAATACTGAACTCAGAGGAAAATACAATCGGTAAGTCCATAATCACATGGCAAAATCAAATGACAAAACACATCAAAAACGAATGGTCATATTCCTGACTTGGTACAGGCATTTTTCAATGCAGAAAATGGTGGATTAGCGCCAAACCTCTCAGTCACTTTGTTGACAGTCTTATCAACTTGTTTTGTAATCTTAATGCCCGCGTCACACTGTCCCGATTTTTACGCCGATAGCAACACGATTATGGAAATTTTCAAAATCGGGACTGATCGTATCCAGATCGGGCTATTCGTAGTGCCATCTTTAACCATCGTAAACCATCGGCCACTTTTTCTAGCCTTGGGGGACAACTTCTGGAAGGGTTCTAAATTTTTTAACATGTTAAAAAATCCTCGAAGGTGCGTCCGATGGTGAGGGTTCGTATTGAGTTCGTATCACCATCCTCACCATCGTAATGTCACCGGGAATGCATCTTTGAACATCGTATTGCATTCGTGTTTCCATCGTTTCCATCGGGCAGTTTTGACATTCCGATGTCTACACGAATGAATCACGAAACTACCCGAAGGTCGTACGATGGCAACACGACTTCGTGAAGACTTCGTTATCCCGTCGTGTTGCCAACGAATAAAAGTACGAAGGCGACAAGATGGAACTACGACGGCAATAAATCCAGCAAAATGTAAGTTAATTTTCGCGCTAAAATACATTTAAAGTGCCATGCGCGATATGCATAGGTCAGTCTAATACGACAGTCAAGAAAGACGTTCACAAAACATGGAGCTTATATCATATGATTATATGAGAACAAGAAAGGCCACAGCGTTGTTTCTTTTAATTCAAATGGATCAAGAAGAGCAGCTATTACAGGCTCAGGATTTACTTTTACAAGTAAAATATTATTTTTTGTCAATTTTTCATATCAAGTTACATAATGAAAATTATAAACGCGCCTCGTACACCAACACTGCACGAATACGTATATAGGGAAACCAACTTTTTCTTCATTATTCTGTTTTTTATGTATCGTCTGAGTTGTTGTCACACGAATGTGTACTCCATAACCATTTTGTTTTCTATATGTCATATTTTGCCGCATTTGTTGCTTTTCCCATATCCTTCCTTTTGTCTCTATTATTATGATATTCTCCTGGAAAGAGCTCTTTTTGAAAAAAAGGGATCAACGAACCCATTACCTTACCTTTAAGATAGATCAGTAAAAATGGGCATAATTATGGGTGATAATTCAGACTAGTGCACACATTTTACAGTTCAAACAAGGCAATGCCGAGCGTGGCATCTCCTCGTATGTAACATATTGGGAACAAATATGGACACTATATTTGTATATGACACATGCAGAAAATGGGAAATTGAATATGCATATTTGATACATAAACTTTTTTTTAGAAATCAACAAAAACGTTCAGTATCTGAAAATACCGTTAATATTGTCTTTAGAACCAGCAGGTAAAAAAAATGAGCAACCGATTTCCTGTGTATTATACTATTTCAAGGAGAAAAAACAAGTCCATCTGCATGACCTTCACCTTTGGTCTGGAACGTAAAAATGTCAGATCATTACAAGGAGGAACAATATACCAAATGTGGTTAAAATCTTTTGAAGCATATAATTTAAATGCATCGTAAGCTGTATACGACGTCTTTTAGACATCGTATAGCCATCGCGCCATCGTCGTAATCCATCGTGTAGCCTTCGTAATCCATCGTGTATCCTTCGTGATCCATCGTGTAGGCTTCGGCTGAGATATGAAGCTTAAATACCCGTCTTCTGTTAACCTTCGTATGTCCATCTTTTGCTATCGCATATAATTTCGGCACCATCGTATAGACTTCGTTATTCATCGTACTTGCTTCGGTCACTTTTTGGTATTTCAACGAGATCGGGACCAACTTCGTACGAACTTACAATTTTTGCATTCGGACGTCCATCGTATATAAAAATCGGGACAGTGTGACGCGGGCAATAACATTTTAGCATGTTTCAGAAGTTTGAACTATCAGCCGCCTTTTTTTCAAATTTGATGAAGAGTGTTTTGTTTCTATATTTCCAATTTTTAAAGTTCATCTGAACTAATCTTGGTTTAATCCAGAATACTTCGGTTTACATATGTTTCTAAATTATATGTATGTACTCTCCGACTTACATTTTGGTCATTTCACTTGTGATATAACACTGTTTAATCTGGACGAACTTAATGTTCATCAAAAGGAAATGAAAAATATGGCCGTGTTCACAACACAAAATCTACTATTGAGGATTACAGACAAACTGATGCATCTTGGAAAGTTTTAGACATATGGCAGAACACATATATATATATATACATGTATAATATTTATTAAGTTTATGTTTCAGAAAATTTAAAACTTGCCTGGATTTTTATGTGCATTTTTTCCAATCTGCAGAAGGAAGAAAAAACCCAAAAACATACGGTCCACTCAGATACACAGTTTAAATCACCCATGTATTAAAATTTAAAATGGCAATGGGGAATGTGTCAAAGAGACAACAACCCGACCATAGAAAGGCTAACAACAGAAGGTCATCAACAGGTCTTCAATGCAGCGAGAAATTCCCGCAACCGAGGCGTCCTTCAGCTGGCCCCTTAACAAATATGTATACTCGTTCAGTGATAATGAATGCCATACTAAACTCTAAATTGTACACACAAAAAATAAAATTAAAATTAAACAAGTCTAACAAAGGCTAGAGGCTTCTGACTTGGGACAGGCGCAAAAATGTTTATGAGATCCCAGCTCTCCCCCTATACCTCTAGCCAATGTAGAAAAGTAAACGCATAGTAATACGCACATTAAAATTCAGTTAAAGAGAATTCCGAGTCTGATTTCAGAAGATGTAACCAAAGAAAATAAACAAAATGACAATAATAAATAAATAACAGACTACTAGCAGTTAACTGACATGCCAGCTCCAGACTTTAATAAAACTGATTGAAATATTATGTCTTCATCATATGCATATCAGGCACAATTGTCCATTTAAATCAATACTACCCTCAACATTTATTATATGAGGGGAGCTTCTCAAACCTCTTTAATAACTTACTTTATTTATGCACCTACTGCACGAATGGTTCTGGAACATTTTTAAAAATTTAATTATCTAGTTCCTGACATGTCTTAAAACCTTTTACAGTAAAAAAAAAAAAAAAGGCTCTTAAGTATGAAAGTAAATGTAATATCTTTGGTGATCTTGCTTGCTAGCTGAACCTTGAAGTAATTCTTAAGTTAAGTAAACCGTGAAATCATTATAAGGCTGGGTATACTAGTACCCTCCTTTCAAAGTAGTCTAGTATTCCTATAAAGACAGATACATTGGTCATTTGTCGTTAAGAATATAGACTAATCCGACAAATGACCAATGTATCTGTCTTTATAGGAATACTAGACTACTTCAAAAGGAGGGTACTAGTATACCCAGCCTTATAATGACTTCACGGTTCAGGTAGCAAGCAAGCTAATCAAATATAATTACATTTACCTACACACTCAAAGCATTCTGCTGTAATGTGTACAGGTTTGTCTGTACTCAGACAAAAATGGTGTTGTAAATCCGGCCATTGTTTATATATGATGAACCTTAACTCTTTTAAGGTAGCTTTGTTTACATTTGAATATGCTTCACATATGATCACATTTTCTTTTGTTTTAAAATTAAGTCTTTTGAAATAAATATATTAAGTTGGTAAACAAACAAAAACTGTAAATACTTACGTTCGTCCACTTATACAACCTGATAAAGTTATCTACAGCTTTAATGCCTTTATTAAGATAAAGGTCAGGATTGAAGAAGATAAATAATCAACACGCATAACTTACACAACTGGACGGGTGGCGGTATTAACTAGTATTTAACAATTCTGTTTTATGAAAGGTCTTTTTCTCATTTAAACCAATACAACTATGTTACAACATTAACTAGTATAAATGCTGATGCATCATTTGCGCATTTCCCAAATAATGTCCATGAAGTTATGTTCTAAGCACAGGGGCGGATTCAGCCATTTTATAAAGGTGGTTCCCTTGTGGACTGCCACAATATGTGTCCCCATTCACTGAAATGCATTGATCTCGTAAAAAAAGGAGTTCTAATTTCCAGAATCCCCAATCCCTTGGATCTGCCACTGAAGCTTAATTGAGAATCTTGTAAAACGCTCAAGAACTGAAATAAACAGAAGAAGGACATTTTCAATTACGTAATCACCAGTTGTTGTTTTGCCCCTGAAACGATGAAATATCATATCTTTTTTTTTATTTTTCGTTGATCTGGTACTTTTCTTAATCATTAAAATGCTTAGGTTTAAACACCGTAAGGCAAAGTTAACCCTTAATTGTATTTCCTATTAATTTAGATGTCATTTGCTTATAATGCTGGTCACCTTCTAATTATTCGTTTTGATCTTTCTTACTGAAGGCAAATCCAGTAAAGCGATTTTGACATTAAAAAAGATATAGTGTTACTATATTCAAGAAAAAGATAAAAATATGCAGCTGAACATATTCTATTAACAGTGTTCTTATTTTCGGGTTAACCAGAGTATAAAAGATACACGTATTCATTTCAAACAACCTTTACCGGTTTCGTAGTAGAATCATGATGTTAGCACTTCTATAAAAGACCACAGGCACTTGTCTCAGAAAAAAATAATCCTATATACCTTAATACAACAAAATTATAATTGTGATATTATTATAACATATAATAATATTAAGATATCTAAGAATTTTTTCTCTGAGACAAGTGCCTGTGAGAAGACTACAAAATCCATGTTTTACCACCAAAAAACCCATTTATTGTTTAAAAATGCAACTTGTGCTGGAATGCATGTCACGAAGTACTGCGTTTGAAGAAAAGAGTTTCAGGAAATAGAAAGAGGCAATTCACCATATGTATGTTTGTATCAACTATAGGTATTTAGACAAATACCCTTAAATCTTTAATATGGTAAAGTTCGCAGAATTACAGCTTTATGTATGTATCTCAAGCTCCTGGATATCAAGTCAATAAAGATTGGTCCAAACACCTTGACTAAAGTAAATTTATCTCATTTAATTTTCATTAAATTTTGACCAAAACAAACTTTACTTTGACCCTTTGAAAAAAATATTTGAAAAACTTTGAAACACACACTTTCTCTGGAAAAAAATCATTGGATATTATTATATCCGTTTAACAAACATTTATTTTGATTATTTAGAAGCCTGATTTTTATGGAGCTCTCCAATCGTTAGTTTTACGGACACCATCTTCGCAGACGACGACAGAAGGTCGCAACCAAATCCCGTCCTCTTTTCCACGAATGTTACCTACTAAATTAAACTTATAATCGGTTTGAACCTCCATCAGCAACACGACGGGAGCCACAGGTGAAACAGGACATGTTACTCGTCCTGAGCAACTAAGTCTCCCTGGTTTTTAGTCGGGTTCGTGTTTCTAAAACTTAAGTTTTCTTGCTGTGTTTTGTGTACTGTTGTTTGTTTGTAGGTCTTTTCCTTTTTTGCCATGAAGTTTTCAGTTTATTTGCCTTAAAAAAAAATTGGGCTTTGATAAAGACTATTCCAGAATAAAAACATTTTCTGAGCATGGACAAAAATGTTCTTATTACTGAACACGTCATTAACCTTACTATTGACGAATTGAAACACTCCTGCTCATGTGGACGGTACTTCCAGCTTATATTTATTGACATCATGGATAGCCATGTGTTTTCATGGACATTTGGATTTGATTGGTCTATAAATGTTTGATGCTTAGTACGGTAAATTTGAAGGTATCACAGTTACATACTATTTTTTTAAAAATCATATTTTCATCAATTATTTCCCGTGTGCCTTTGTCCCATTTCTGTAATGATGTACAGTACTACAATGTATATATGATTGCTGTTTACAGCTTCGGGAATGCAGCATTTCAACCCAAATAGAGTATTAGAAGCTTAATTTTGTTCATTGAAACATTTAATACCGTCCATGCACTTATCCGATTTGATATACTAGTGAACAAAATCAAAATTCCAATGACGGTTCTTTTGCAACAATGAATATATTGTGCAGTATGGTCATTTAAAAACATAACTGCTTTTACTGACGTCAATGGAATTAATTTTGTTACAACTTTTCTTGAAACCGCCACCATTTCTGATTATTGTTCAGAACATAACTGATGAACAAAATATATAGTTAAAAATAAGATTTTCCATATGATGTCAAAGGTATTGCATGTCGTCTGCTGTTTAAAATTTTTCTAGTTTGCTGACTTTTTATGGCTTTTATATTTATACGCAGTTTTAGTGAACCTCGAATGATTTTTTTTATTGTGAACTGATTGTTGATGTATACAACTATTAGTTAATAACATCAACAGAAAGCACAGCTTGTTATACCGTATACATGGAAACTCTTTTTTTTAATGAAAAAAAAATTAAATATCAAGCTGAATAATTTATAATATACATTAATTTAGAATTACATACAATAATGAAGAAACATCAACACAATAAATAATAAGAAAAATACAGGGGTATCGTCCCAGTCATAAACAGCTGAAGGGGGTCAATTTATTTCAAACTTTAAATGAATGCACACTATATCCATTAGAGAACACAAAACGCAGAATAAAAAGTACGAGTATAAACATCATAAATCTCTTCAACCATTTTATCCATCCGTCATATAACCCTTCTAGTTCTCCTGCTCCAGATTGCCTCGTTTTCATTGGATAGTATGTATTCTCCTGAACATTCTCGATTGCCTTTCGCGCTCCGTCCCATTTTCCTGGACCATCCAATCTCCATTGTGGTGGCGTAGCAGGCCCGAAGTATAATTTATACCAAAGCTTTGGATCTGTGAAAAAGTACTTTTGAAGGTTCGGTTTACAACCTATTTTCGATGAGATAGTATCTAAGTAGGCAATGAAATATACCTGAAGACTGTACCGTGGTGAATCGACATACTTTTTCTTCAAGAACTGTCGCCTTTCCTCAACAACTCTACGTCGTTCAGATGGGCTTGGTAAACTGCATTTACCCGAGAACACCATACTCGCCCAGCGCGCTTGAATTTCTAGAATTGGCGCGAGACTGCCAAATGGTTGAACAAGACCAACTACTGCTAAAGTGCTTGGTTCCATGTCTACAGGAAATACAAGTTCGTATAAGTACGAAAAATGGTTATCTACTTCAATGACGGAATTATCTAGGAAAGGAAAGCTGTATGTAAATCCGGTGGCCAAGACAACGACATCAATATTTTCAACCATCGAACCATCATCAAAAATGACTCCGTTTTCTGTGAACTTCTCCACGTTCGACTTGATACTGATAGCTCCATACAGTATACGGTTGGGTAAATCATCGCTTACCGTGACAACTCCGCCATCAAACCGGAAGTTCGGAGCCAGTCCATAGTTTGAATGTTTGTATTTGTAGTTAATTTTATTGTAATGGATAGGTCTCATGATATCCCATGGAAGACTCTGGCTATATCTGTTTAATGCTATGTGATCAAACGGAACGCCGTACTCGCCAGCTCTTTGTTGAATGTAAGAACCTCTTCTGGTGCTGACATATACCTTAAAAAAAAACACAGTATAAATCAAAGATATAGTTATAAACAAACAGAAAAATCATACAGTTTTTTTATTTCATTTTAAAATTGTTAAGTTTTCAGTTATTTTCATATTGCTTTTTAAAGATATTTTATGCCACATGGAATTAATTTTTCGTTCTTTTACATTGTTTTGGTGTGCTGAATATGGAAGATAACGAGAAATTCTGTACGAGAAAATATTTGTTTTTTGGGGTACTTGTTATCATTTGAGATTAACCGTAATGGAGCAAAGCTTCGTAAAAGAGTAAAGACTACTTATTCTGTAATTTTAAGATACACTGCGATATGTCTAGCTTCATTTATCAAATCTGCTATGCTATATTTTGTCTTGGGTTGATGTTTTTTTTTACTCGCTGAGAAACAATTTTCGAGCGCAAGCTAGGCCACGTATCCCACACTCCTTTTTTATATGTATTTGCTGTTAAAACCATTTTCTACCACCTACCATAAGATATTCTACCATTAACGATACTATGATAAACGGAAACTTACGTGTTCAGCATGTCTACTTAGTTCACATGCAACGTCTGCTCCAGAATTACCAATACCAATAACCAGTATGCGTTTGTCTTCGTATCCATGGAAAGTCTTGTAGTCACGTGTATGCATCACTTTACCTTTGAACCTGTTCAAGCCGGGAAATGTTGGCTTGTTAGGCTCGTGCAAATGACCATTGCATACCATCACAAAGTCAAATAGTTCTGTAGAGTTCTTGCCGGATTTTGTGTTCTGTGTTCTGACTTTCCATCTGTTGTCGTCACTTTTCTCGATTTTTTCTACTAATGTTTGAAATCTTATACAGCTCATCAGATCAAAATGATCAGCATAGAGTTTTAAATACTTCTTAAAATGTTTATGATCCATAAAATTTGGGAATTCTTTAGGGATAGGAAAATCGCTATAACATGAAATTTCTTTGCTGGTGTTGATACTGCAAGAATTGTATAAACTTGTGTCGCCCTCTTTCGTTGTTGTATGATAGTTCCAAAGACCTCCAATATCAGTATCTTTCTCGTAGCAGACGACATCGAAACCTTCCTCCAAACTATTTTTGATTGACGTAAGCCCTGCTACCCCTGCGCCTACTACGCATACCCGTTTTGTCATCTGAAAGAAGGATAATAAATGATATAAAATACCCCAAACACAATATGTGTTTGTATTCCGTTGTCTTTTTAAAATGTGTTTAGGAATCTTTTTTATGTGGTGACTACACGTTTTAAGTTATTGTTGGGGTATTTGCACAGGTATTGAAACATAAGAAGCAATCTCCAAACAGCATTTATCGTGACCACCTAAAATTCGGTATTTGTGTTATTGTGTTGAATGTGTATGGTGTTTTTTTGTCGGCTTAAAGCTTTTTTATGGTTTAAAACCGAAAACAAAAACTAAATATACTTAAACTTTTAAAAATTAAAAAAATGGAT
Organism: Mytilus edulis; assembly: GCA_019925275.1. Classification (NCBI taxonomy): domain Eukaryota; kingdom Metazoa; phylum Mollusca; class Bivalvia; order Mytilida; family Mytilidae; genus Mytilus; species Mytilus edulis. Next base: position 86,170,365 of record CM034350.1, read on the forward strand.
TTTAAGAGGTCATTTGAACTTTAAAAGGGTATTTTAACCGTCAGTATAAACAAACTCTTTCGATACTCTTTTATTTAGATATGAGATATCATAATATATCTAAAAGGAAATTAATTTACTTTTCATTTATACAAAATTAGGTTTAAAAAGTGAATAGATAAATAAAAAAATTATGACCAATAAAGACTTTGTATATTAAAGTCAATTAAAATATACTAGTTCGAAAGCTAGTTTTCTCTGTTTGTTTTGTTGTTCATCGAACAAATGCGTAAGTCTATCTATACAACATAATATGAACTTTAATCTGTTATACATCAGAAGCTGTATTGCTGTTTGAGCCTGTCCGATATGAAGTTAGGGTTATAGAAATCACAATTTGATAGTAGCAGAATATTGAGATTGGCATGTTGTAGTTATGTTTTCTTTCGTGATCCTGATTTTACAAAAAAATATGGCCATGCTCAATAGTTCTAGTTATTAGAAGACATTTAAAATTGTTAAAATGTTTGTAGTATCAGGCGAACATTATCATATGTAGATGACACATCATCAATTCAACGATTTCAACCGACCAGCATCAATAATGATATGCCTACTTTGACAAAACGTTTTACTTTTGAAGTTTGTATTCAAACCCAAAAAGAAAACTTACTAAATATTTGCATCTACGAAATTTTTTGTTGTAAGATCAAATATATTTGGACCAATTTGGGTGTAGATTGGCATATTGAAAGGTTCCATGATATATATATTTTAATGTATAGCCCTGTCAATTCTAAATTTCGCGAGGATATTGCTTTGGCGAATTTCTCACTTTGGTTTTATATTGGTTGATTGATTTATTGGTGATTGCTATACGCCGCATCAGCAGAAAAAAGCTTCTTTCCAGAACAAAAATAACGAACCTTTCTTAAAATTCTATGCGACTATCATACAAATGAATGTTTAATAGCTATCAGGTTTAACCACCACAATTATTCTCGGCATACATCGGCGTGCAGATATTGACTCATACAGAAATACTTTTTTTCAGTACATTTATCTTTTTATTTTATTTTGCTAATTTTAATTTTCTGTTTATACAACGTCATTGAGTTCTTTGTTTACGTTTTATTTGGAACTTTAATGTTCTGTTCTTTTGAGATTCGTGTGTGTTTTTTTCTATATATCATATAAAAAACAAAAAAGAGTATTGTGTTAAATCCTTGCAAAGTTAAATACTGTTTAAGCCCCGGTCACAACAGATCGTACGATTTTTTTTGTCGTGGATTAAGATCTATAAAATAGTTGTCGTGGCACGGTCGTGCAAAATGTTAAAAATATATTTCGAGTGGTCACATCAGCTACTACATGTCCACGATGGTTCCACGATGGTAACTAGACAGAAAAAAAACCAATTGTAAGTGTACTGTCGTGGGTTTGTCGCATGTCGGTCGTGTGCCAGTCGTGCGATACTAGTAATCGTACGACAATCGTGAGTAGTTTGGAGCTATTTTTTTCAGGTTTTCATGTTATGGGATGCGCGTGTTACTGTCGTGTTACTGTCGTGCCACTGTCGTACGACTGTCGTACCACTGTTATGCGACTCTCAACAAAAGCTCTTGAAACATTCCAGACTCAATCCGCATGAATCCAACGAAGTCACCGGCAGATTCCCGCTTTAACTCTTGCATCAGTGTACTATACTACCCAAACATCTGGCGCCGTTCGAATTATGGCCTTACCAACCAACGTCGGACGTTTCGCTGGTTCCTACATTGTTCTTGGGCTCGAATAAAGGCTACCAGGACCATATTTTGGTCTTGTTGGAGTCCGGCAAGGTGCCATTTTAACAGGGCCAAGCATAATCGTTCTGATGAAATAGCCATCCTGTTTAAACGGTAGACGGTATGTTTTTCCAAACATTTATTCTCACCAAACGTTTTCTTCTAAATAAAACGAAAATATGTTGCACGACGAACGTACCACTGTCGTACGACAGACAATCAATGATGTGCGAGCATCTTACGAAATTTGGTTTCGTGAGACAATCGTGCGACTGTATCACGAGTGTCTTCAGACAGTCGTGAGATTGTTGTGCGACAGTCGCGCGACGATTGTTTGATTAAAAGGATTTGTGTTGATACCCACGACAATGTGTTTATCGCACGACAGTCACACAATGGTTCTAAGACACTTTTACGACAGCCACAAGACAGTGACACGACAAAAAAATCGTAGAGCAAAAAAGGGGCATGTCCAATTTTCGTCCCACGACACACGACAGCGCCACGATGCTAAAAATAACGTGCGATTGTCGTACGACGACCACAGATGACCCACGATTTGACAAAATTCCATGTCGTGGCGCTGCAAAGTTGTGTCGTGGGTTCGTTGTGACCAGGGCTTTCACAGATCTTTTATCGTTGATCTTTATTTTATGAGATTGCAATGTAAGATTTTTTGGCAACAGGAAAACCATAAAGAACACATCCAAAGTTTTTGGATGATATACTATAGTTTAGCGGTATATAAGGTGGGTTCATTATAGTCTAGATTCCTGAAAAATACCATTCTCTGAAAAGGGAGACAATTTGAACTGAACGTTAACTGGACTACATACCTTGTACTTCTCGTCTCTATGTGAATCTCGCCTCTATGTATTCACAGCCATCTGTATGTTCTCAACAAGTTTATAACGATTTTGATAAGATGTTTCATAAGTCAACTGATTAACGTATGAAATATTACGTCAGGTATAGTAAGGGGTGCCTGGTCTGGAGAAATGGTAAGGGTTTACAGTGTTGAAAATGAGGTGAAAGAGATTTTGACACATTCATTAGGGAACTAACACCGTTACACGGGTTTCGGAGATTATAATGTTTGCTTATTTAGTATTCATTTTAAGTCGGCCATGATGCGTTTCTGCTCTTTTAGGGGGTTCATTTCTGTAGATCTATTATAAAATAAATAGTGGAATCAAAAAATTATTTAGTTGAGTGCCCAAAGATTATGACCAGATATATATACATTTAATCTTCAGTGAATTACCAAAATTATTTATAATTAGAAGGAATAAATGGGATGGTATGTAAAAATGCCTGCAAAAATCGGGAAACGGTTATGTAATAAAATTCCTTTCAAAGATGTGGCCTTCAAAGAGAAACGGATAGCTCATGCTCAGGAAGAGCATTCGAAACACATACAAGTTCAGTGAAGGTAAAGTTTCCTGACAGGCTTGTCGATGGAAAGTCTTCTTAAGACTGTTATTTTTCGATTAAAAACACCTCTGTAAAAGATATTTTTGTTTAATAAATCGAATATCAAAACACAGGGCTTAGCTTCCAGATATAAAAAAAAAAGAATATGATTTTTGTTTGTTAGATCATTATTTTAATTGAAATAATGAAATAATAATTCCTTTTTAGCAGCAAATTTGGTTCAATTTTGTCAAAATATTTTCTGCGCTGATGAACTATTCACTTGCAAGTTTATAATTCGACCTCATTGCATCCGTATTTATGTGCCCTTTAATTTCACCTATTAGCTAAAGATTGGTTAGGCATGTATTTGTCGTATTTAACCATTAAAAGGGGGAAAAGGTCAATATTGAAAGAGAAACGAAGATGAACCATTTTTATACAGGTAAAAACGGTTATCAACAGTTTTTAACTTGTAATATGAAACCAAACAGATCTAGAAAACTCCAATTGCACGAGTTCGTTATCTATTTATATATATGCTTATGTTTTTTTCAGGTAATCTGACCGTCTACATTTTCGGAAGACATCTCAAAGACGTTTAGACTAAAATACACACGACATTTTTTCAGTCTAAGTGTAATTTTGATATACGTTTTAGTAGGCTATAATTCAAAAGAGGATTTTGACTCAAATTGAAGAAGATGAATTTAATTGACAGCTAACGCCTCTGAAAGGTCGATGCTGTTTATATCACAGTTTCTACGGACTTCCGCTTTTTTAATTTGTCTTGGAGTTGTGTTTTATTTGTTGCACGTTTTTTATACCCCCGCTTTAAAAAAAGGGAGGGTATACTGTTTTACCTCTGTCTGTCAGTCCGTCCGTCCGTCAGTCCGTCCGTCAGTCTGTCAGTCAGTCCGTCCCATGAACTTTCGTCACATTTTTCTCAGGAACTACACATCCACCCTTTCTGTAATTTGGTATCAACATTAACATATGTTAGCCATACCGTGTGATGCGTTTTCAGATTCATCACTTGACAACTTCCTGTTTACCGAACACTTGTATGATTTTACACATGATAGCCAAGTTGAAAATTTTCGTCACATTTTTCTCAGGAACTACAATACAAGGATTTCTAAAATTTGGTTTCAGGATTTATATAAGTCAGCTATACCGTGTGATGCGTTTTCAGATTCATCACTCGACAACTTCCTGTTTACCGAACACTTGTATGATTTTACACATGATAGCCAAGTTGAAAATTTTCGTCACCTTTTTCTCAGGAACTACAATACAAGGATTTCTGAAATTTGGTTTAAGAATTTTATAAGTCAGCTATACCGTGTGATGCGTTTTCAGATTCATCACTTGACAACTTCCTGTTTACCGAACACTTGTATGATTTTACACATATAGCCAAGTTGAAAATTTTCGTCACCTTTTTCTCAGGAACTACAATACAAGGATTTCTGAAATTTGGTTTCAGGATTTATATAAGTCAGCTATACCGTGTGATGCGTTTTCAGATTCATCACTCGACAACTTCCTGTTTACCGAACACTTGCATATTTTTACACTATTAATATTATCCACTTGCGGCGGGGGTATCATCAGTGAGCAGTCACTGTAGCTCGCAGTTTTACTTGTTTTTTCTCAAAAAGTTTGTTTTTTCTTAACGTTTGAAAAAATCTACCGCATTTGTTAAAGTGCACAAATAATCTAGCATCTCAATGAATAGGAAAAATCGTAAATATAACACAACAGACAGCGGACAGAAGGCATATACCCCAGTGGTGTTAAAATATGAACAAAATTCCTTTTATAAAAGAAAATGCAAGAAGAATACACTGGCTACCAAGCAATCAAAATCCAAGGATAATATAAAACCTGAACATTCTAGAGAGTTTAAATTGCCTCGAAACATTTACCGAATAAGGTCGCGCATTTCGTCTCCGTATAGATACCTATAAAACTAACATGTGAAATAATCACAAATAAAGACCGCTCGTTGGCTGTCTAAATCTTTGCATACACTCACATTTGGTTTAGATAACGTATACAGACACTAAATAAAATTGAGAATGGAAATAAGGAATGTGTCAAAGAGACAACAACCCGCATAGAACAGACAACAGCATAAGGACTTCAATGCAGCGAGAAAATCCCGCACCCGGAGGCGTCCTTCAGCTGGCACCTAAACAAATATATATATACTAGTTCAGTGATAATGGACGTCATACTAAACTACAAATTATACAGAAGAAACTAAAATTTAAAATAATACAAGACTTAAAAAGGCCAGAGGCTCCTGAATTGGGACTGGCGCAAAAATGCTGAAGTTGATACTTACCCAAAACACAATGGCGGTACTTTTTAGCATTGTGTGATGTGTTAATTTATATATAAACACAAGACATAACCTGGCCTGATAGGGTTATACCATTATTTTTTCCGTTTGAAGTGTTTTACACTGGTCATTTTGGGGACCTTTATAGCTTGCAGTTCGATGTGAGCTAATGCTCCATTTGACGACCGTACTTTGACCTATAATGATTTACTTTTACAAATTGTGACTTGGATGGAGAGTTGTCTCATTGACACTCACACCACATTTGCTTATATCTATTTATCAGTGGATCAAGACATAAGTGTGCTGGAGTTTCTTTGAGGGGGTAGACTTTTTCAACAAATTGTCAAACTATGTGCCTCTCCTTGTCGACCTCTTCTTATTTAAGCATGAGTTGGAGCTCCTCCAAACACTGATCAAAATCAAGAATATCATAGAAGCCCGATAATTAAGATTCACATTTTAGTTAAATTGAAGATGTTCTTTCAAAAACTTATCTGATTGTGTTCCATTATTATATCCTCCAGAACTATAAATTGAAGAAACAACAGACACGGCTCCCTCCGTCTCATATTTAGACTTATAACTCGAATTTGTCATAAGTGACCATCTCAGTACCAAAATCTATGACGATTTTAATAATGAAATTTTGAATCCTCCCTTAGCAGCAAAAAAAACCAACTCAATCTGCATATAGGATATACATTTCCAAATTCATTCGGTATTCAAAAGCTTGCAGCAGTTACTCAGACTTAGTAAAACGTCACCAGTGTCAGAACAGAAGATTGACTGTGAAGAACCAAGTTTATGGCAAAGAACGTTTCGTCCTTTTTTTTAATTTTTTTTAAAGGTTCATCGAAAGATACGCAGACCTTGTTGATAAATATTACGTACCAACTTCACAAATACTACATGATGGTCATGAAGTATTGATTATAGGTGAAGTGGTTCATTATCTTAGTCATGTATTAACGTGCTCCTTTCATTTATCCTTGTACATTTTTAATCTTTTTTTATCAGTCCATTTTTGTAATAATTTTTTTTTGACGTGGCAAGGTATTTATACATCCCGCCATTGTGTCATTTTGTTTGTATTCTTGGCATTAATTTTTGCTTATGTACTTGTCAATAGAGTGCCAATATGCTATTTTGTTTATCTGTTTTGAAACAGTTATTTGTTTTATTGTGATTAAAATCATAACACATAGGTGACTGCTGTACAACAAGTTTTAGTTGTTTTGATTTCACAATGCCTTGTCAATTTAATTGATACAATGCAAATGTTATACAAGTGAGAGGTTCAGTTCGCTTTAAATCCAGGTTTAATCTATAATTTTCTATAAAAGGAAATACCTGTAACAAGTCAGGAATATGGCAGTTGTTTTCCATTCGTTTGATATGTTTAAGCTTTTGATTATTTGCCGTTTAATAAATGACTTTCCGTTTTGAATATTCATTGAAGTTCGTTTTTAATTTTACTTTATATTAATTTTGTTTTTATGTCAGGAATTGGAAAAATAATATTTATGTACTGTGTGTGTGTGTGTGACAAGAAATTGGCAGCATAGATCCTCCCAAATGATATTTGTATCAGGCGTTGTATTACTGTGTAATATGCAATACACAAACACATACACCAACTGCTTCAGTAAACTTTAAGAATCTTATTCATGAAAAATCGAATCCACGGATGTAAATGTTACAGTCTACTCTAAGTAAAAAATACTAAGCAAAAGTTTGGACCATGAAAAATATACTGACAGGAGAATGAGACAGAACGATATATAATGGTGCCAAATAAAGATTATACGATTTTCCAAAATTTTATTCAATATCTAAATACATGATCATATACAAACATTCACTGCCTTTGAAGAGTATAATACTGGAATATCCCACTTTCATCGTCTGCAATACCAATACAATGTTTAACAACGAAGTTTTCAATCAACGAAAAGTTAGCAGACGATAGCAAGACAGGCGTATGCCCAAATATGACCATGTATCCACCCTTCTTCACTGTCGGTAAGAGAGCACCAATGAGTTGTTCTGCTTCGGCTGACGTAACAACTTCAGAATTGAGAAATCGAATAAAGACAACATCAGCAGATGCAGGAGATATTTTTGGTTCCATGGCGTTCCCACAGTGAACCTCATCAACGCGAGTCTTTGAAAATCCTACCATTTGCTTGCTCAGATCTTGTCCAATGGTAAAGCTCTCTGGAAATGCCTTTTTCAAAGTTGACAGGAAGACGCCAGTTGAGCAAGCCGGATCAAACAGCACCAACTTTTGAGTGCTCAGAGATTTTAGAAATTTAATGGTGTATGCCCTTATCCTTTCTTCCCCACATCCAAGCATAACATCAAATGCATCGTCAACAACCCAACCTTCGGAAGGTGAGCAGAACTCCTTCCTTGTCGATTCCCGCAGAAGAGAAAATGGAAAAACTATCTCTACGTTTTCTATTTTATGGTCAGTGATGTCTTTCATTATTTTGAGCTTTTCACCGTTCTTCAACGGATGATAAAATACATTGACGAATGTTTCAGTTATCCTTTGGTCGGAGAATACGCCTAATATCATACCCGCTGAGACGAAGCTGCAGTGGATCTCAGGTATCCTATTTTGTATCCACAAGTCCGAGAGGATCTTTCTTCCTACTAGTCTATATTTCGATGGACCAATATTAAATGTTAAGAAAAATACACTTTGCGGAAGGGCCCATTGCTTCTCAGTAAGTCGCTCCAACTTTCTACTATTGACTTCTGTCCAGTTAACATCGTCAACAATTTTGCAAGAGTTTGTAATGTGGAAGGTAACATAGCGATCTAGTTCACTTTTAAGAAGCTGCAAGGTACTCCTGTCTGACGGGTGTTCTCCCGACTGGGATAAAGATTCTTCTAATAATGCCTGTGCATTTTTCAACTGTCCTTCCGCAAGAAGTCGCCGAATTTGTAAAAATTTCTCTCGGAGATTATCATCGTACATTCCTTTGAAGATCCCATCGTAGCTTTTAATAGCATCTGTCAAAACGGGTGCCTTCTTGTCGGCCATTGTTTCTTTTATTCCAAAATATATATTGTGGTCACAAAAAGATTCACAAGAATATGATGACGTTTGTAAACAGTTTGTAAAATCCTTAGCCTTGATCAGATGGTAGTTTAACCTTTATCGCTACTTAGTAGATAACATATCGAACATAGATAACATTGCGGTTTATTCAGGAAAACAAATCCATGTATGACTGGACTGTGAACCGATTATGTAATATAATATACTAATCATCAAATATTCAATTGAAACCTATAAATAATTGTCAGATTAGGCAAATGTTTTTGACATCCTTTAAATTTTATTTGTTTTCCGATTAAACATTCACACTTTTAAGTGAGCAGTTTAACAGTATTTTTAAAGAAATCTCCCACCCTTGCTTTTTTTGTTATCTTAAAGTGTCTACTTGATTGCTTTTTATTTAGTTGAACGGTTTCGATTCGGTAAAGGTTTTGAAAAAACCATAATACTTTAATAAATCTTATTAGCTTTTCTTTTTTTTTCATTTATAAGAAATTATAGAATAATACATGGAACTTTCTCTTAAAACTAACTATAATATTCCATCTTCATTCTAATAGGCTTTGTGATTTGGAGCATCGTATTTGGCTATTTTGCTATAATATTCCATCATCTTTCTAATAGGCTTTGTGATTTGGAGCATCGTATTTTGCTATTTTGCTATAATATTCCATCATCATTCTAATAGGCTTTGTGATTTGGAGCATCTTATTTGGCTATTTTGCTATAATATTCCATCTTCATTCTAATAGGCTTTGTGATTTGGAGCATCGTATTTGGCTGTTTTGCTATAATATTCCATCATCATTCTAATAGGCTTTGTGATTTGCAGCATCGTATTTTGCTATTTTGCTATAATATTCCATCATCATTCTAATAGGCTTTGTGATTTGGAGCATCGTATTTGGCTATTTTGCTATAATATTCCATCATCATTCTAATAGGCTTTGTGATTTGGAGCATCGTATTTGGCTATTTTGCTATAATATTCCATCATCATTCTAATAGGCTTTGTGATTTGCAGCATCGTATTTGGCTATTTTGCTATAATATTCCATCATCTTTCTAATAGGCTTTGTGATTTGGAGCATCGTATTTGGCTATTTTGCTATAATATTCCATCATCATTCTAATAGGCTTTGTGATTTGGAGCATCGTATTTGGCTATTTTGCTATAATATTCCATCATCATTCTTATAGGCTTTGTGATTTGGAGCATCGTATTTGGCTATTTTGCTATGATATTCCATCATCATTCTAATAGGCTTTGTGATTTGGAGCATCGTATTTGGCTATTTTGCCATAATATTCCATCATCATTCTAATAGGCTTTGTGATTTGGAGCATCGTATTTGGCTATTTTGCTATAATATTCCCTCATCATTCTAATAGGATTTGTGATTCGGAGCATCGTATTTGGCTATTTTGCTATAATATTCCATCATCATTCTAATAGGCTTTGTGATTTGGAGCATCGTATTTGGCTATTTTGCTATAATATTCCATCATCATTCTAATAGGCTTTGTGATTTGGAGCATCGTATTTGGCTATTTTGCTATAATATTCCATCATCATTCTAATAGGCTTTGTGATTTGGAGCATCGTATTTGGCTATTTTGCTATAATATTCCATCATCATTCTAATAGGCTTTGTGATTTGGAGCATCGTATTTTGCTATTTTGCTATAATATTCCATCATCATTCTAATAGGCTTTGTGATTTGGAGCATCTTATTTGGCTATTTTGCTATAATATTCCATCTTCATTCTAATAGGCTTTGTGATTTGGAGCATCGTATTTGGCTGTTTTGCTATAATATTCCATCATCATTCTAATAGGCTTTGTGATTTGCAGCATCGTATTTTGCTATTTTGCTATAATATTCCATCTTCATTCTAATAGGCTTTGTGATTTGGAGCATCGTATTTGGCTATTTTGCCATTGGTAGAAAGTAGCATCTGTAAAACAAATCGGGAATTTCACTCGCATGTATTTTCTTCTTCTTAATACATGTATTAGGGGCCAGCTGAAGGACGCCTCCGGGTGCAGGAATTTCTCGCTACATTGAAGACCTGTTGGTGACCTTCTGCTGTTGTTTTTTTATTTGGTCGGGTTGTTGTCTCTTTGACACATTCCCCATTTCCATTCTCAATTTTATTAGAAAGGAAAATTCTATAAAAATTCACTATTAATTTATTTCATTTTAGATACTCATTTTCAAATAGTTTTTAGTTTGCGATTAGTGGTAAACACAATAGTAAGGAGGGAACTACAGAAACCTAATTTGAAAACTTTAAAAACACGCAAACAATAAAAACACAAAACAAACAAATACAAAAAACACAAAAAATCTTTAAATAAAACTAAGAACAACAAACAAAAAAACTGCAATTCATTTGTAGATGTTATTTTTTTTTTCATTTTATAAAATTCTAAACGTTAGAATAAGTATCTGACATTATGGTGAAAATTTGAAATGTATATCGTTTTCTTTCATTAATGGGCGGAGCTTAAAGATGGTCTATCACAACATGGCCGTTTTGTTTACAACTGATTACAGTGAAACATGGCTGATTACCACCAGATAGTGTCTTTCTGTTGTATATTCTGTTTAAAACTAATTTGTTATATCATTAATGTGGTAAGTTTTTTCAACATTTAAACTACAAAATACATGTCACAAAAATACAAATTACTTATTTTTACATGCTTATATTAAATTGGTCTAGTTCTTAAGAAATAATATGCGTAGGCCAGAACAACTTTATTCCTGTTTTCACGATTTCTTGTCACGAACTTTTTCTGAGCACTGTAAAGGAATGCTTTTCTTTTCGCCTAGACTGATTGCTTTATTTGCTTTTACTACGAATGCACTTTTATGTAGTTCTATGAACACGTTATTCTAAAGGTAAATAATCTCTGCTGTTATCCGCCAAAGACAGGTCCTGTGTTTTATATCTGTTGTTTATTTAGAAAAGGCGTGGGCGGGTAGGTGCTACAACACTAATTCGCCTGATTATTAGTTATTCAAGGGAAATCGTCTTCTGAAAGGCGTGTCTCATAGTCTCTCCTCAACCTAAATTTTCCACTGCCAAATGAGTGCAAAAAGTTATCAAATCTAAATGTTATCTTTTGAATGTGCAGCATATAAATCTGTTCACGGTTAAAAGGTATAAAAGAACACACCAGTTGTCTTGTTGTTTGTTACTGTTTGTCATGTTTAATATACACGAAAACAAACAATAATGTAATAATATTTTATAGTTTCTAAGGTGGTACCTAACACTACAGAGAGGTAACTCTGTAAAGTCAGCTAAACGTTTTATTACGTTGTGTTGTTCAGGGAATATTAAGCTTCTCAATGATCAAAATTAGTGTTTGTCAAACTGCTATATAACCAGTGAAATTTTTCTGATAAAATGGTTGGTTCAAATTTTTTGAAATTTTTATATTTTTGTCAATTGGTCAAAGTAAATATTTTGTCAAAATTTTATGAAAATTAAAGGAGCCAAATAAATTTTAGTCAAGGTGTTGGGTACCACCCTAAGAAGAAAAGTATGTTGAAGAGACCAAAACATTTATAATATAAAGCATACGGTCAATATAGAATGATTCGGCAAAAATGTACATGAACATTTGCTGTAGAGAACCAGGTTAAAGTTTCTATTGATATGTCTGAATCAACACACATTTTGCTTTCGTTAAATGTTTTGACTTTCTCTCTTCTTTTCTAGGTTCCATGGTTAAGTAATGGTTCCGTTTCAAAGCCGTCCTGGATTATACAGTATTTGCTACAAAAAACGTTTGAAGATGACAAGTTGAAAAAGTTAGAATTTCTTACACAAATTTACCACAAGCAAGGTTTATTTCGTTTTGACAGTAAAATCTATATTTTCAACCAGAAGCTAGCACAAACAGCTATCAACAAGTTGGAAAAAGGAGCAGAAAATTACTTAGACAACTCTCCACTTAAAGATACATTTTTAGGTTCATCTCAGAAAAGTCCCGAAACAAGACGTGCTATCGCATCCTTGTTCAGAAAAACATCAATAGAAGAAAGGGCATCTTCGATGACAAAAGATATTAAAAAGATGTGTTTAAAAATGAAGCAACAATCACTTAGATCTGTGAATATAACTCACTGGTCGTTACGTCTGGCTCTAGACATTGTCGGTCACGTGCTCTTGCAGTTAGATCTGAATGCTTTGGACGGCGAACAAGATGAATTATTAGAGTGTATGGTGACAATTCTCCATAGGTGTTATGCTCTAAATGAAATTTCAACAGACTCTAACGAATTTAAGCAAGCAAACGAGGGCCTTGATCGGATCACTTCAAATATATTAAAAGATGCTCTGGAAAAAGACGATACTACGATACAGAAACGGCTGGTTGTTCAATTGCACGAGGCCTGTGGATTTGAAGAAGTGAGTATTTCCCTGTAGTTATCAAATCGCATAGTTTTCACAGGGACTTTCTATACTCCCTGTTTTTACTCCCAAGTTCATCTGTATTTGTGTGTGTAAAGGAAGAAAAGACAAGGGAAAGAATACTACACAAACACACAACTTTAAATTTTATTATGTCAAGTCAAATATTGAAAACCTACCAGCAAGTCTAGAATAAACAAATAGATTTCTTTTGCATTTCAATGTTGAAACACTTCATTAATCATCTTATTTTATAATGTAACAAATAGGCTCCTTCTTATTATTTCAGGCTAAGGACAATATGAAGCTATTTCTGATGGCTGGAACAGAAACAACAGCTTCATCTATTCCCGTGGTGTTCTCATTGCTAACTGATAATCCTGACATTCAGGTAAGTGCTATCTTTTCGGAATTTGGTTATGGAATTAATTTTTTTTTATTGAGTATGCGACTGTCATAGTTTCGTCTAACCTTGGAAGAGTTGTCTTTCCGTATGGTAAACCTGAATTTATTGACTTCCAGATGTCATTTTGCCTTTCTTTGTAGGTTGTTTGCTGTTACTTCAATTTGACGTAGATCGCCAATACACCTCCTTTATGTATTTGGTCCATACTGTTTCACACAAGAGAACGCCAAATTGTATACTCATAAATGTTCAATTATATCTTACTAGTATTATTTTTTTTCAATTTTGATCGTCAAATTTAAAGTTTTCCTACAAATTGACCAAACAAAAGAAAACATTCCAGCATACAGCAATATCAGAGGGCTGTAAGATTCGCCAAAATTTAACCCAATCTACCATTAATGAAACATTTTGTTTTCGAAGGAAGAACTAAGAGATGAAGCAATAGATCGATGGTCAGAAATGATGGCGGAACCTACCACGTGTTTACCAAAAATAGAAAGTATGATTAAAGAGGTCCTAAGACTTTATCCAATAGCACCTTTCATTAGCAGACAAAACAATGTCCCTGTAAATCTGGGAAACATACACTTGGATGAACATGTAAGTTTCAACATATATAATGCAGTATATTTGACATGTAAGTTTCAACATATATAATGCAGTATATTTGTAAACCTTAGCTTCAACAGAGAATCAAGTTTCTCCAATGCTAGATACTTTTTTTGTTATTCTAAGAATAATGGTTAATCCAACGGAAAACGCACATAAATGTGTTATTCGCCATTTACTTATGCAGTTATTGATATGAAAACTGCGTCTGCATGTTGATCGAGTCCGAATGGCATCAATACGTGTATCGTTTGTTAGTCAGAGGTCTATTTGTAACACCAAAAACCTCTAGAAAAAATGTGTTATATCTTTATGCCCGTGTCACACTGTCCCGATATTTATATACGATGGACACCCGAATTGTAGGTTCGTACGAAGTTGGTCCCAATCTCGTTAAAATACCAAAAAGTGACCGAAGCAATTACGATGAATAACGAAGTCTATACGATGGTGCCGAAATTATATACGATAGCAAAAGATGGACATACGAAGGTTAACCGAAGACGAGTATTTAAGCTTCACATCTCAGCCGAAGCCTACACGATGATTCACGAAGTCTACACGATGGATTACGATGATGGCGCGATGACCATACGATGTCTAAAAAACGTTATTTCCAGTTACTGAATGTTTTGGTTGATTTCTAAAAAAGATAGTTTATGTAAAGTGGCCATAGTTGTCCCCAATATGTTACATACGAGGTGATGCCACGCTCGGCATTACATTCTTTGAACTGTAAAATGTGAGCACTAGTCTGAATAATCACCCATAATAATGCCCATGTTTACTGATCTGTCTTTAATGTAATGTAATGGGTTCGTTGATCCCTTTTATTCAAAAAGAGCTCTTTCCAGGAAATATAATAATAATATAGACAAAAAGAAGGATGTTGGGAAAGCAACAAATTCGGCAAAATATGACATATAGAAAACAAAATGGTTATGGAGTAAACATTCGTGTAATAACAACTCAGACGATACATAAAAAATCAGAATAATGAAGAAAAAGTTGGTTTCCCAATATATATGTACCAGCAGTGTTGGTGTACGAGGCGCGTTTATGATTTTCATTATGTTACTTGATATGAAAATTTGACAAAAAAGTAATATTTTACTTGTAAAAGTAAATCCTGAGCCTGTAATAGCTGTTCTTCTTGTTCCATTTAATTTAATAGAAACAAAGCTGTCGCCTCTCTTGTTCTCATAGAATCATGTGATATAAGGTCCATGTTTTGTAAACGTCTTTCTTTACTTTCTTATTAGACTGACAAGTGCATATTGCGCATGGCACTTGAAATGTATTTGAACAGCGCGAAAATTAACTTACATTTAGCTGGATTTATTGTCGTCGTAGTTCCATCTTGTCGCCTTCGTACTTTTATATGATGGCAATACGACGGGTTTACGAGGTCTTCAGGAAGTCGTGTTGCCATCATAAGACCTTCGGGTAGCTTCGTGATTCATTCGTGTAGACATCGTAATGTCAAAACTGCCCGATGGAAACGATGGAAACACGAATGCAATACGATGTTCAAAGATGCATTCCCAGTGACATTACGATGGTGAGGATGGTGATACGAACTCAATACGAACCCTCAACGTCGGGCGTACCTTCGGGGATTTTTTAACATGTTAAAAAATTTAGAACCCTTCCCGAAGTTGTCCTCGAAGGCTAGAAAAAGTGGCCGATGATTCTACGATAGTTAAAGATGGCACTACGAATAGCCCGATCTGGATACAATAAGGCCCGATTTTGAAAATTTCCATAATCGTTTTGCCATCGGCTTAAAAATCGGGACAGTGTGACGCGGGCATTATAGATTATCAAAAAAATATTAGATAACACAAACATGTTCCATTCCTTATTTAGATTTAGTTAACTTAGATTATATAATATTTCTAGTATTTGCTCATTTTTTGACAATATAATTTCATTTCAGAGTGATGTCGTTATTTTCACCTGGGGAATTCACAGATCTCCGTACCTGTGGAAAGATTCAAAAGTATTTAAACCGTTCCGCTTTCTTGGAGAGGAAGCTTTGCATTCAAACATGTATATACCATTTGGAGCAGGATCTCGAGTGTGTATTGGACAACATATGGCGGTTCTGGAACTGCGATTAGCTATTGCAATCTTACTTCATACATTTACATTTTCAAAGAACCAATCCACACCAGACTTAAAGTTTGTTGTTGACTGGGCCCATGCTGTTGTGCACCCAGATAAAGATATGATGTTTACTTTAGAGAATGTTTAATTGTCTTTTGAATTCTTAATAACATGCACTTCAAAACAGCTTGGACATAAGATGCATCGGCTAACTGGTATGTGGAAAAAACTATCCTGTTACATTTGTCGATTGGACTATATGCATGGCCCACTTCAGGAAACTTAAAAGTTAAATACAATTATGAGCACCAAAAACAGCTACAATAAAACATTCAATGCCAAATATTTCGTAGCACTTTTTACTTGAGACATTTTTATCCATAGCCAATGCCAATCACGATAAAGTTAAGTCATCAGCCAAAACCATGACTCATTAATTGCTGTGACCAATGCCGTTTTTTATTAGTATATTTATTCAGGAACGTTTAGATTAAGTTACTTTTTGAAAATTGAGCTGCTTGAGGCAATCTATGCGACAGGACAAACTTCATATTTTATTTCGTATTTGAATGTACCAAAATTTATATATGGTTGTACTTGTGTCACATGTTTTACTTATTTTAATATAAATGCAACTGGTATAACCTCTTGAATAGTAAACATCTAAAAAAAATATATAGAAGACAGAATATAGAGATTCTCTATATATTAAAGAAGTATAATCGTAGTTTACATGTAGATAAACGCGAAAAATAATTGTTTTAAGGAGGTATCATAGTACTAAGTTGTGGTTCTTGCGATCTAAACACCATGATATTGAAAACGCTCTGATTGGCTTATCTATTTTTTTTTTGGTTATCTATCATACGATTGGTTGTATTTGTGCAAACAGGAAGTCTTTTCTATGACTAAAAAGCAGTCTGATGAATGAATCATTTCCGGACTCCTTTTTTGTCGTTTTTCTCCCAAAATAACTCAATCTGAATAATCATAAGAATGGATGACAAATGCGACTATGCATGTTACCTATAGGACACAGAGGCATGATGATTGATTTATTGTGGAAGGAAGAGAAGCGACACCCAAAATGAGGTCTTCTCGTTTAATAGTATAGATTACCCAAGATAATCGTTAATATCGCCTACGATCTTCTATAATGTTTCTATTTAATTTTATATGATTCATTAGATTTCTCGAGAAAAAGAACCCTGCATTAGTAGTAAAATGTTGGGGTATAATTTTCTGCACGTACATGTAACTCCTTTCTAGAGTTCGTACAAGAACTGTTTATATTTCTTAAAACTCATATATTACAATATATATATAAAAGTGCAAAAACTGCTGAAAATTTTCTTTGTTTGTTTTTTCAAAGAATTTTAACAAGTAATTTATTAAAAAAGGACAGAAAACCAACGTTTTATTTCGTTGATTGCAAAATTTTATGGCTTTAAAATTGTAAAATTAGTTTAATTAATCTATGTACCCAAATGATATCTTAGTACTTTTATCAGTGATCTAGTTTACCTACAGTCAGAAGGATGGACTATATCACATCGTAATGTTACATTCTCATGTACTATAATCAACCTTGATAGCTGGTTACGTGTTTTCAATTGGTCCGGTTATTTAATGAATGGGTCTGAAACTGCCATATGGTTCCTAAATATAGAAATTATTGACCAATTTGGTAAGAATATCATTTCCTTAGTATTATAAAACGTGCTTCAAGGTCATCAGTAAAGATGATCAGATACGATCATGGTTTGAAGAAATTACCAGAAATTACCAGAAGTATATTTGTGTAATCTAAATAATGGTAATTGTGTCACCTAAAAATCATACAAAGCTCATAAATATCCTATGCATCAATTTAACTATATCCATTAAGCAGTCTTTAGAACTGAGGGAGTTATACCCATGTCAGACAAGCTTATGGGTCCGTGTATATCTGCGTCCATTCGTTTTTTGTTTTGAAATATCAAAAACAAAAAACAAAAAACGAAAGTGTTTTCATTTTTCGTTTTTGATTTCTTAAAAACCAAAATGAAAAAACAAAAGTGTTTTCGTTTTTCCCGGTCCGTGTATATCTGCGTCCATTCGTTTTTTGTTTTGAAATATCAAAAACAAAAAACGAAAGTGTTTTCATTTTTCGTTTTTGATTTCTTAAAAACCAAAATGAAAAAACAAAAGTGTTTTCGTTTTTCGTTTTTGATTTCACAAAAACAAAAAACGAAAAACGAAAGTATTCAATTTATTTTTCCCCACACTGTTTAATTGTCATTCAAAAAATGACAATGTTGTCATTTGTCATTCATTTAAAGGTCGTTAAAGTATACATGCACAGCGGTTGTCAGATCAATATTGTTTTAATGTTTTAATCGAAGAAAATGTCGACGGATGCAAAAGTCTTTATCAATCTAAACAATAAGGGTGCGTGTTCTTTACTTTTAAGTTTGAAGAGGTTAATCTAAGATGATAATACAGAAGCGTAACTAGCCTCTTTTACAAATTAAGCAAACTATATATTGTTGGCGAGGGAAGGGTTCAAGGACCCGAGAAGAACTGGAAAAAATGATTCAAAATCCTTCAGACCCTTTCTCAATCTAAAGTGCAAGTTTTATTTTATCTATTTTATTATGTTCTGGTCTCGGAGCAAAATATGTAGATACAGTGTAAGACTTCTAGTATTTACATGTATGAACAATATCAAAAGACATATGCAGGATGAAGAAAAAAATAATTTAATCCACAAAGTCAAGTGTGTAGCTATTGTTAGTTTAAACATATTTATTAATAGTGGATTGGAAATTTTTCTCCCGGAACGGGGATCGAACCAGGAACTTATGTTTTTGTAGTCCGATGCACTAACCTATGTTACTTTTGTATAATGAGGATCAATAGTCTAGTTCCTCGTTGAAGACCCTCCAGCTCCTTTCAAGATGAAGAACAGGAATAAAAGCCCTGTTCATTAATAATTTGTATTTTTTCTATATATTGTGTGCGATTTTGTCCCGTGTACATTTACTCCACATCTTTTTATTTTATAGTAAGGAGCTGGACACGGCTCAATGCTAGTTTAGCCCTCCAATGTTAAAGGTCATATGTTTTTTTTTAAATTATTAGATGCCGTGGGATTGGGATTTTTAGCTTTAATGTAAACCATGTCCGGTTTTTAACTTATATTTACAGCAAAGATAGCCAGTTTTGTGTTCTGTAATATACTGTAACAGTTGAATTTTCCATGTCCGGTAGCATCGTAACTTCTCAAAACATCTTCCGAACAATATCTGGACATCAGTGTCGTGGGAATGTACACTGCCAAACCACACATGAACGTCCTTTTGTCTTCGTAGATCTATTCCAACTTGAAGTCTTTTTGAGTCTACGACATGGAGAACATGATATTTTATATCATTGAATATTGAAGCCATAGTCATGAAGTTCGATTAATTGAGTGGTGTTTTCTACAATTTAAGTAGTTTTACACTCACAAACACAATAATATTTTCAACATTTATTAAAATATTATTTTTTTACACTTTTTTATTTTTATGTTGTTTTAAAATATCAATTTGACTTGAATTTTGGATCCCGCTAACATGTTTACCCCCCCCCCCCCCCCCCCCCCCCACACACACACACTTCAAAATGTATGTGCCTGTCCCAAGTCAGGAGCCTGTAATTCAGTGGTTGTCGTTTGTTTATGTGTTACATTTTTGTTTTTCGTTCATTTTTTGTGCATTAATTAGGCCGTTAGTTTTCTTGTTTGAATTGTTTTACATTGTCATTTCAGGGCCTTTTATAACTGACTATGCGGTATGGGCTTTGCTCATTGTTGAAGGCCATACAATGGCCTATAGTTGATAATTATAGTGTGAGTGGGGCATTTATGTACTATGGACACATTCTTATTAATCCTTTATTAAAGAAGTCAGTAAATTTACTACAGATAATACTACATTTGTAAATTAGACGAACTAATCTAATTAAAAGGTATATCTCTGATATCGTTATACTTATGTGTATGAGAAAATAAATATATATATTAATTTTAATAAGATTATTTAACGAACGCGTTCAATCTTAGGATTTTATTCTTGTCAATTTTTCCGAGCAGAGCGAGTCGAAAACAATTAAATAGACGTCTTCCAAGCCAAAGTTGATATGTTTGCTATACACACATTATGTTTTTATTAAACTTGGTAATCAATTATTAATCAAAAGTACAGTCCTAGATAATAAAAAATCATGAAATATTTGGTCTAGTAATAAAAAAATTACACAAAAAAAACAGTAGTTGTCGTTTGTTGATGTCGTTCTCGCTTCTTGTTTTTTAGCTCACCTGGCCCGGAGGGTCAAGTGAGCTTTCCTCATATCTTGGCGTCCGTCGTCCGTCGTCGTCCGTCGTCGTAACATTTACAAAAATCTCCTCCTCTGAAACTACTGAGCCAAATTCAACCAAACTTGGCCACCATCATCATTGGGGTATCTAGTATAAAAAATGTGTCCGGTGACCTGGCCAACTAACCAAGATGGTCGCCATGGCTAAAAATAGAACATTGGAGTAAAATGTAGATTTTCGCTTATATCTCAGACACCAAAGCATTAAGAGCAAATCTGACATGGGTTAAAATTGTTTATTAGGTCATTATCTATCTGTCCTGAAATTTTCAGATGAATCAGACAACCTGTTGTTAGGTTGCTGCCCCTGAATTGGTAATTTTAAGAAAATTTTGCAGCTTTTGGTTATATCTTGAATATTATTATAGATAGAGATAAACTGTAAACAACAATAATGTACAGCAAAGTAAGACCTACAAATAAGTCAACATGACCAAAATGGTCAGTTGACCCCTTAAGGAGTTATTGCCCTTTATAGTCAATTTTTAACAATTTTCATAAATTTGTACATTTTTACAAAATATTTTCCACTGAAACTTCTAGGCTAATTTCATTAGAGATAGAGATAATTGTAAGCATCAAAAATGTTTAGTAAAGTAAGATCTACGAACACATCATCATCACCAAAAACACATAGACCAAGGTGAGCGACACAGGCTCTTTAGAGCCTCTAGTTATATATATAGTTTAGACCTTTGGTTTTCCCGTTTGAATGGTTTACACTAGTCATTTTGGGGGATCCTTATAACTTGCTATTCGGTGTGAGCCAAGGATTCGTGTTGAAGAGGGTATTTTAACCTATAATAGTTTCCTGCTACACACTGTGACTTGGATAGAGAGTTGTCTCATTGGAACTCATACCACATCTCCTTATATCTATATATTCTTTCGATATGTTTGATTGGGGTCTGGAGCTGGCATGTCAGTTACTGCTAGTAGTTCTTTGTTAATTTATGAATCATATTCATTTTGTGTAGTTTCTTTTGTTTACTATTTTGTCATCGGACTCGGATTTCTTTTAAACTGAGTTTTTCTGTGCATATTGTTGTGTGTTTGTTTATTCTACATAAGCTAGATATAGTTGTATAGCGGGAAGGTTGAGATCTTAAAAAGCATGTTTAGCCCCGCCGTATTTTTGCGCCTGTCCCAAGTCAGGAGACTCTGATCTTTGTTATTTTTTTTTATGTTTTTTTTTATCTAAGTTAAGTGTGACGTCCATTTTCACATAACTAGTATATATTTCTATTTAGAGACCAGCTGAAGCCCGCCTCTGGTTGCGGGATTTTCTCGTTGTGTTGAAGACTCATTGGTGGCCTTCGGCTGTGCTCTTTGAATTGGCTGTTGTCTCTTTGACACATTTTTTATTTCCATTCTCAATTTTATTGATTGATCAATTGATTGATTGATTCATTGATTGATTGATTGATTGATTGATTGATTGATTGGTCATTTTACTACAAGCAAAAGTCATGATCATTTGACAATCCTTTTTTGTATTGAAGTGTTAATTTCACCAATGAAACGCTACATTAATTTTTGTCTTAATATTAAATTTCTTTGTAAACTCTAAAATTACCGTCTGATTATAATAAGACACGTAAGAATAAAAAAAAAATATTTGGCCTTCAATGTCTCAACCTTTTTTAATGTGACTAACTTCATTGTTGAGTTAGATTTCGATTTTGATATTGTTTTTGCAAGTTTCCATAATAGATTTCCGGTAATTTTTCTGCATAAAACCCTACGGGAAAGCACATTTACTTAATTTTCCAAACGTTTATTGGAACCCAATGATTTGGCAAGGTGTTGCAACCTGTAATGTAAAGAAGTTACAGCCGATTGCATTGAGTGTGTAGGCAAAGGTAGCATATCCTTGGTTAGCTTGCTTGTATTATTAGGTTAGGTAAGCTACCCTCCTTTAAGAGTAGACTAGTTCGACAGATAACCAATCTATCTGTCTGTAGGACTAGGCTCCTTCTACAAGAGGGTAGTATACCTTACCTAGTTACTTCATAGTTCAGCTAACAAAAAAGCGATCCAAAGATATTACCTTTGTCTACACACTCAATGTAATCGGCTGTAATGAAAATGCAGAGTTTGTGAGACCAGACTCAAGCAACCAGTCGGTAGCAGCCAGTTTTCAAATATATAAACACAAATATTGCATAAGACTCAAACGTACTTCAAATGTTTTTATTAATATATAACCACTATATCATCAGTTTTTAATATATAATTAAGCAGTCAAAGACACTATTCAATGAATTTTAAAATTTCATTTCTGGTTCATTTAAGAATTGAATGCTTTTTTTTTTGTTACTTCATTGAGGTGTAAAGCGTTGACCTAAATACATTTTGTATGAAACGCGGAAACGCTTCATTCTGAAAATGTGCTCACGGTCAACGCTTTTACAACCCTATGAAGTTACAAAAAGAAGCATTCAATATCTATAATTACATTTTTTAGCTAGGATCATGAAAACACGATTTTTATCAAGTTTTTATTAAATTCACCTTTGCACTTTATTGTGGGACCTCGTGTCATCATGAATGATGAATTTCATTGTGTAATGCAATTGCGTAAGGAATGAGATGTGCAGTTAGCCAATCAGAATAACGAATTATAATGAAACATACATCTTATGTAATTATTAGTTATATAAAGGCAAAATCAATCGCTTTCGATATATTACACAGCGTACTGCCCGCTTTACATTTTAAATAGTCAACACTTTGAGTGTTTATAGAATCGTAAATAATTATGATTTTTAACCGGATTTTAGTGACAAAAATGTCGGTTATTGATTTGGGGATGTACGGCGGGCGGTCGGGCAGTCGGGCGACCGGGCGATCGGGCGGGCGGCAAACAAATGTTGTCCGTGCATTTACTCATGAACCGTTCATCCAAAGCTTTTAAAATTTTAATATGTTGTTACTGACAACAAAATGAAGGTCAAGTTCAAGAATGACAATTTTGACTTTTACCGTTCAGGAGTTATGGTTCTTGAAAGATTGAAAAATGGCGTTTCCAGTCGTGTCTGTGCATTTACGCATGAACTGTTCAACCAAAGCTTCCCAAATTTTAATATGTTGTTACTGATGAAAAAATGGAGGTCAAGTTGAAGAATGACGATTTTGACTTTTACTGTTCAGGAGTTATGGTTCTTGAAAGATTGAAAAATGGCGTTTCCAGTCGTGTCCGTGCATTTACGCATGAACTGTTCAATCAAAGCTTCCCAAATTTTAATATGTTGTTACTGATGAAAAAATGGAGGTCAAGTTCAAGAATTACGATTTTGACTTTAACTGTTCAGGATTTGTGGTTCTTGAAAGATTGCAAAATGGCGTTTCCAGTCATGTCCGTGCATTTACTCATGAACTGTTCAACGAAAGCTTTTTAAATTTTAATATGTTGTTACTGATGACAAAATGGAGGTCAACTTTAATAATGTCGATTTTGACTTTTACCGTTCAGGAGTTATGGTTCTTGAAAGATAAAAAATTGCGTTTGCATTCATGTTGTTGCATTTACTCATGAACCATTCAACCTAAGCTCTTTCAAATTTTGATATGTTGATACTGATGACAAAATGCAGGTCAAATTTGATATTGACGATTTTCACTTTCATCGTTCATCAGTTATGGTTCTTGTGATATTGCCAGGACACAAATAAATGTTAATAAATCCGGTTTGCTGTCGTTGTGACAGCCTCTTGTTTTTTAATGATGGCAAAATTGCACTATTGTGTGAAATAGCTTTCCTTATTAACGGAATCCTGTCAAATAGTTCATAAAAAGTAATAATAATTTTACATTAAAAGAAAAGAAAGTTGCACTCGTGCTTTAACTTTTTTTTGCCACACAAAACTGTTTTTACAAAACATTCTACCTCTGAACTAGTGGATTTCGCTTAAATATGACTGGACAAAAGGTTTATTTTTTGTATTCAAAGTATGGTGGGCAAGTAAATTATGTATTAGCTTTAAAAAGATTGATCCGTGCTATAAATTAACTTGTAATTTTTATCAGGTAGGCCCTAGATCTCTAGCTTACGTTCTCACCTAGTGCAGATAAAAGTATTGCCGCAGAATTTTTTTTATTAACTGTCCGGTAAGGGTTGGGTAGGGTATGCGACCTCAACTTTAGACCTACTTTAGAAGAAAAAAAACTAAGCAGAACAACACCCTGGATTTTTCTACTGTAGACCCCAGCTACCCAGCTTCCCTTTGCACCTAGTGAGGACAATTTTTATTACATTTTCGGTAAGGGTGGGGTTGGGTGTTCGACCCCAACTTTGGATCTATCTTTGAACAAAAATAAGCTAAACAGCAACCTTGATTTTTTTCTCCAGCTGACATTAGCTACCCAGCTCCCCTTTACACATTGTGCGGACAGAAGTATTTCCGTAGACATTTGTTTATTAACTTTTATGTAATGATGGGGTAGGGTGGGTAACTGAGGTCCACTTGAAAAACATTTACAGGGACTTCAATGTGGTGTGGTCTATGCAGAACAATTACCGGAAATCTATAGTAGTTTGCAAAATAAAAGTCATTTTTTAATGTTAATGTGATATGTTAAATGTTGGTAAATAATGAAAGCACGCTTCTTAATTAATAGACATAGAAATAAAGAGAAACCGTATGATAACCAATAACTATCTTCCAGAGACAAACTAACGTTCATTAAGGCAACCGGTATGATTGTCTGGATTCGGGGTTCTTAATTTCTGTATTCTTTGATATTTGAGGCCATTTTTCTCTATTCTTTATACTTTTTGACAATTATTCTCTTCTCATTACATTTTTACACCATTATTCTAGCTATTTTATTTATTTCTTGGTCCATTGTCTCTATTACTTATATTTTTTGTCCACTATTCTCAATTCCATAACCCCCCATCAACGGCCTCTAGTTAATGTCACCTTATAGTCTTCACAAATAAGCAAACTTACTACCTTATAGGCTCCTAATGGCAAACCAATTGAAGGCTTTAATATCCCAGTTTGAATTGTGAAATTGCGGAAATTTTGAAAATTTGATCAAGCAAAATACATTACCGTCCTCGTAGTTCGTAAAATACTGGCAGATGGACCTTTGTCATCAATTCTAATAATCTTGGCTCGACCTTTCTAAACTTAAAAGTAATAAAGTTCACGCACCCATATTGTTCCGATTGCTAAAGACTTTTGCATCCGTCGACATTATCTTCGATTAAAGAAGTATTGATCTGACAACCGCTGTGCATGTATACTTTAAGGACCTTTATATGAATGACAAATGAAAACATTGTCATTTTTTTAATGACAATTAAACAGTGTGGGAAAGATAAATTGAATACACTTTCGTTTTTCGTTTTTTGTTTTTGTGAAATCAAAAATGAAAAATGAAAACACTTTCATTTTTCGATTTTAGTTTTTGAGAATCAAAAATGAAAAATGAAAATACTTTTGTTTTTCGTTTTTTGTTTTGTGAAATCAAAAATGAAAAACGAAAACCCTTTTGTTTTTCATTTTGGTTTTTAAGAAATCAAAAACGAAAAATGAAAACACTTTCGTTTTTTGTTTTTTGTTTATGATATTTCAAAACGAAAAACGAATGGACGCAGATATACACGGACCCTTATGATGGTGTTTTTTTTACATAAATTTATGAATGAATTCTGGAAAATATGTTCTTTTATTCTATATATTGTATTGTATTACTTTGTATCGCATTGTATTGTGTTAAACTGTTTTGATTGCATTGCTGTTATTTTGCAATAAAGA